>JABUQX010002670.1:0-15000 GCA_015478945.1 Trachelipus rathkii | reverse complement strand
ATATATATATATATATATATATATATATATATATATTATAATATGCACTTTATTTTTTTGAGTTTTTTGCTTTGGCAGCATTTTCGTTTCTAAATTATTCGTGAATAAAGGAGTCACTTCGTCTCTCGGGAATTTCTTCCAAACCTTTTGTTTTTAAATATTTTTCCTTCGCTTGGCGATAACGTTTGTCTCTAAGCCTTTTCAGAGTCTTTTTTTTTTTTAAAACTTTTGATGCTGAATATATATGAAGCGACTTTAAAAAAAAAAAAAAAATAACTTGAAGACTTTATACTTAATTTATTTAGTATGTAATATACCGGATATTCTTAAAGTCTCTATAAACTTCTTAGAAGTAAAGCAAAAAAAATTCTTAGCTTTGGGAAACTTGTTAAAAAATTTTAAAAATTTATTAAAATATAGTATGATTTAGATAAAAATTTAGGGTGAACTTATCTAACCTGAGTGATTTGTCCATAAAATATGTAAAATAAATAAAACCTTTTAAAGCGGTTATTTTTGAAACAGTTCAGAGTACACCCACAATCGCACAAGCTTGCCACTAAAGCTTACGTTAGCTTAAATTTAACCCCCCCCAAAAACGCGGACATACCGAATTAAGCCTTAAAATGTAAAACTTTTAAAAAAGGGCTAAAAGAGCGTGCACATAATGAATTTTAATCGTAAATACGAAAACTTTAAAAAGTTTAAAAAGTGTAAAACGACTTAAAAACTTTATCTGTAAAATGGGTCGCGGCTTGTTCGAGAGATTAGGCTATGTTTTCAGCTAAGTCTTCTTTTAAAAAAAAAATAAAGCCGCTCTAATCCCGTAATTTGTATAAAATAATGTAAAAACCTTCGTACACTAAGCGTGGGGGGGTACAGTGGGAGTGGGGCGTGGGGCGTTGCGTTGCGGGGTTGGCTTTAGGGCGCGGTTTACCGCTGGCTGGGTGGCAGGATGTGTTTGGTGGGGCGCGCGGGGGTATGACAAAAAATAACTAAAGCACTTTAAAGCAAAAAATATTAAACAATAAACAATCTCTAAAAAAGAAGAAAAAAACCAAAAAACAAAACAAAACACAAACCGAGAAGCAATCACGAAGCATTCTCCTTCCACTTGTAAAGGATAGGTCGTCTTATCTATCCATGAATCAGTCCCATATACCCATCTACCTTTCTACACACATCTGCACGCACTAGTTGTATGAGTTCTCATTGACTCGATTCTGGCGTGTTCCATTTACCTTGCCGGAGTACCAAAAATTCACAAACCTTATACACCACTCCGTCCCCTTATTGCAAACACCAACTCCCACACCCCTCTAGCTTGTAGACACTGTGAAATGTTCAGAATGAGGCCATCCACTCGCTCTGCTTATTGAGTGGGACTTATATTTTTCTACTCTGAGGCTGTTTGAATACAGAGTCTGCCAACCTTTCGAAACGGCGCTTCGATCAAACACCTATTTTACTGTGTCGACTCACACTTATGTTCCACTTCAGTTACTTGGGACAAGTTAGTAGTTGTTAGTTATGGAGAGCAGGCCTGGTTCTCGCGTAGGCGTGACCATAATTATCCTATCACCATTATGTTCCTTGGGCATGGAACATCGCAGCTGCCACCTTCTATATGGAGATGTGACACTGCAGACTGGTCAACATTCATACAGGCAACAGAAATGCTCTGTCTCCCTTCACGTGAACTATTTCCTTCGCCTGTTGAAGCTTTGTACTTTTTTTCGGACTCAATCCTCAGAGACAGGGTGGAAGGGGGTCAACCCTTGTTCGTCGGTATTCAGTCGCTCTGCAACGCCATGGTGGTCTCAAGAGTGCGTTCGGCAAATCTCGAAAAGAGAAAGCTTTTCAAATCATGCAGAGAGAGACTCCAACTCCTTCTAACCTTATTTTATTTAAAACTGCTGCAACTTGACACACCAACATAGATAGACGCATCAACATAGATAAAGACATCAACAGGAGAGCAAAGAAACAATATTTCCGGGACTGTGTTTACGCTGTCAACTCGTCGATATATAATAATCATGAAGATTTCATGAAAGCACCTTTCGTAATCGACAATCATCCTTAGATATGGCACTATTGCATGGGATGATGTTGCACCACCAGGCGTGGTAGCTGTCGAGCTTGGTTGCCATTTCTCGACTTCTTCCAGTGGATCTCGATATAGAAAATTTCGACATGGGACGCTCCCTAGAACATCCTTCTGACGTTTTTTGAAAATCACCTATTCACTATGACAATTGCAGGAAAGTCTCCAGGTGTGTCGGGTTTCGAGTGCTTGTCATACCCCATGATCAGGCATCTCCATCCGTCTGCCTCGGCGTTCCCTCCTAATCTTTACAATCGCATTGGGTAGTGGGAATCTTCCAGCCCGAATGGTTGAATGCATATATTCTCTTTCCTAAACCTAGGAAGGATGGGACCCTAGCGAGTAATCGTAGGCCCATCTCTCTGACTTGCCATGCATGTAAATTAATGGGGAGAATGATAGCAACTCGTTTTATTACATTGAAATCTCTTCATGCGTTTTCACCACTCCAGTTTGGATTCCTCAAGCATCATTCTACTTTGGACCGGCCTTTTCGTTTAGACCACGATCTAAGGGAAGCTTTTTTCCAATAACAAAATGTTCTTTACATTGTTTTTGCCTTAGGATACAATGATGTGATTACCAACGTTCAAACACCAGTCTGGTGCTCCCTTCATGTGGACGACCTTCCTCTTTTATCTCGTTGGAATCAAGCTTTCTTTCTTGGAACACCATCTCCAACTGATATTCGACAGAATTGCGAGATGGGGTGACTCGCGGGGGATTTATTTTTTCTGCCCCCAAAAACGAGAACCTTGATGTTCCGCTGAGAGGGCAGTATGGGTGTCCTAGATGAAACATCCCCCACGTTAGCCCTCTTAAGGTTCTATCAAGACAAAACTACAGTTAAATTCTTAGGTCTGACCCTGTATGAACATCTCACTTATCTTCCTCACATCCTTCACCTCAAAACGAGCTGTCACCTAACTTCTAAGACCTGGGACGCTGACAGAAAGACTACTTGGACCCTTTATTGCAACAGTTCAAATAAAATTGGACTACGGATGTGCTATATATGGACAAACTTCCACATCATACTTAAGTCCTCTTGACCCTATCCAAAATGAGGGCCTGCGCATTACAACCGGGTCTTTCAGATCGTCGCCTTGATTGAGCTTGGAAGTGGAGACCGGTGTTATGCCTGTCTCGGGGAAGAAAATACCTTATGTGCACATTATACCTACGCTTAAGGACCCCCCACATTCTCAGCTATGATACCTAGACGAGGTGTCCCTTTACTGGACTTTATAGCCATTCGCTTTGATTACCTCATAGTCCCTTTAAACGCTGTTTTATCTTATACTTATTTCGGAAACTATGGGCTGTGGTTTTACACCCCCCCCTTCCACGAATATGTAGGATGTAAATAATGTTTTCAAAACCAGACCACCATCCAGCCCTACTCGAAGTGGACTTCACCTCTCACCTCACTGTTGACGTAGGACCAGTGAAGCTTTTCACAGATGGTTTCAAAACTAAAGATGGGATAGGTATGTTGGTTGTATTTCCGGACCGCATCCTGTCTTAAACTTTTCTTCCTACTCAATATTCATTGTAGAATTGGTGGTGATATTTTTGGCTACCATCAGGATAGCACCCCTTAATACCGATAACTTTCACACTATTATATCTGACTCCTTTGCACTACGAAATAGGTCCCCCAGAAACCTTTTGGGTTTTCTGCACCATAAATACCTTATCCAGCTACACAATTTGAAGCAGATATTGAAATTACTTGCTTATCCCACCACATGTGTGGGGACGCGACCTTTATTCCAGGAAATGAGCAGCGCGGGGCCACACAGCAGCACTCTCTCAGGCAGCTTACTTTCATTAAGAAAACAGCCCGCAGTCGATTCATACCTCCCTACAAAATCTTCAACAGGGGTACGTCCCCGCTACCGATTATTACGCCATCCTAATGGAAAAGGTTTATCAAGTACTGGCAGGAATGTTGGTGAGGAAGTTCGTTTCGAGGAAGTTCAAGCCTCTATATAGACGGTGAAACTCTTCCTTGGTCTGAAATCTTAAGTAATTCACTTCGCGGAGGCTCTCCCCGACCTTTCAGTTTTGGCCAATCCGAAAGTTTATACTCTGTTTTCGGTTCCATCCCTAGCCTTTGGTTTTTTTTTCGTAAGCCGTTTCTCTTGTACTGTCCTTAACGCCGAGTAGTCTCAACTGCATAAAAGTACTTACCAAAGTTTTAATTCTAACCAGCCTTATGTAGACCGTCTGTCGAACATTTTAACATGATTGTTCGTGTTTCGATCAGACCTTATTTTTGCCTTTTTAAGGGGATTTTAAAACCCGTCGCAGGACTATACTTAGAGATCTAACCTGCATAGTTGTTCCAGAAATTTGTTCCTTCCCCTTAGTCGGAGGTGTGCCCATCTGTGTTTGATTTCCAATACACAGTATTAGCCGAATTTCCGAGTGTGTACCATACAAAACAAACAAAAATTCGTAGATTAAATGTACCTTGGACTCCTCTATTATATTATTTGAATTCTCATTATTCATATATTATATTATTTATTATTTAGAACGCCTTCTGGCGCAGCGAGGATGGCTCGCCGACTTTCATACTCGCGAGGAAGAGCGCTTGGTCAACCCTCCGGCGTGCCAGCTTGAAGGTACCCTACCTGCGGGGTGAGAACATTAAAAAACTTTTAAGACCTCGCCGGAACACTCGTGGTGGCGCATGGTTTGGATAGCCGCCTTAAAGTTCGATATGTTCCTGTAGTCCCCCCAGTGGTGTTAGCCCTCTGAAAAAGGGATATAAAAGGCACGTTAAACAGGTTTAGTTTTATTTATTATTATTATTATTATTATTAAAGTAATATTTAATATTATTTATTTATTATTGATTATTATTATTATTATTAGTTATTTATTATTATTTTATTATTTCGTTCTTTCCTTATCTTCTCTTGTCTTCGTACTAGACGTAGGGTAGTGCCGTAGTGGTGCGTAACATACACGTAAAATGGAACAGTTTATTAGAAGAGGATGACGTAAGTCGAAAGGAAGGCCATCCCCCTCCATACCCCCCTTAAGGGAAAGCTCCTCACAGTTAGAAAAATCCATCCTAGGGCTCGCAAGACCGCGACGGACCTTCACTGTGATATCTCTTCAATTATATTTTATTATTATTATTATATTATTATTATTATTATTATTATTATTTTATTATTACTTCATTCATTTATTATTTTATTATTATATTATTATTATTATTATTATTATTATTCAGATCTTTGTGGTGAATAGAATCTTTTTATCACTGACTAACACTTCGCAACTCTCAATGAAGTAACTAAGTATTTTTTTAAAATTTAATTACAAGTTCAAACCTCACGTAGATGGTACTATTCATGGAGGGGAACTATTCCAGGTAATTACTACCTAGGAACCGCATGAGGGGTTCGAAACGTGTTTTGAACACGTTAGTCAATCACACTTACCCTCATATGAGGCAGGGTATAGTTAGTTTTTAATTAATTTTCTTTTCTATTTTGGAAAAATCTGTATTTTTTGCCTTTTCTTTCTTTTAAATTGAGGATTAGTAGCAGAGTTGGCCGAGTACCGTAGCAAATGGAGTGCACCACCGCACCGCACGGAACTGAAAAGCCATTTTCTCGCATCGCACCCCGCATCTTTTATTTTACTGGGCACCACCACGTACCATACCTCTATATATTTTTAAAACCGCACAGCAACGAGGACACTGGAACTGTGTGTGTCACACCGCACGGCACCAGAATTAGCGCACCGTACCGTATCCGTAGGTTATCCAGTTTTTTAATGAAGAATATTTATTCTCTCTCTTAGTACCGAACGAAAATTATTAAAGAGACTCAAGAGAAAAGGTTGAGACGAAAAAGGGAAGAAGAAGAAAGAAAAGCGGAACTCGAACGACTTCTCACTGCCAAACCAGTATGGGAAATAGATTCATCCCGAGAACAGAGCCGGGGGAACACCTAGCACCCACGCCCGATATGATATATTATATATATTAAATAGGAACCGAGACGATAAAATTATTAATTTTGTACTTATTATCTTTACCAATAAATACTAAATATTCATATATGATTATACATATTATCATATGTATTATATATATAACATATATATATAAGTTAATATATATATACTTATAATATATATATATTATATTATATAATATATATATATATTATTATAAAGAGGAACCGGAAGACGAATTAAAACTTACAATCATTAATTATGAAGAATGTGTCGTAAACATTATATTAGTTAATTCAGTCATTTCTAAAAAATAAATATGTAAAAACTGCAATGTTTTAATAATATGGTACCCAAACGGTTATAATTAAAAATTAAAATTATTTAATAATAATAATAATAAATAAATAAATAAAATTATCAGTGAAAAAAAACCTTAAAGACTATGGTAAGACATGTTACTAAATCAATAGGTATATATAAAAAAATTATTTTAAAATTAAAACTGGAAAATAATAGAAAATAATTATTATAATTATAATAAAAAACTATATAAAGACTGGTATGTCAACATTTACCAATATAATTACCGAACTTAAAATATTTAAAGTTATCCAAAACAGTCATTAGGATAGTTAAAGCAATAACAACATTACCTGCTTTCATTTAAAACACACTTTAATTACTTTTTTATAATAATAATAATAAAAAAAAAACCTTTACGTTGGTTTAAACCAGAGGTTCTCAAACCTATTTCGTCTACCGCCCACTTTGAAAATCAACTATTTTTCAGCGCCCCCCAATTTATTTTTACTTTACCAAACTTAAAAACCACAATGATATATATATATATATAAGTACTATATATATAGTATATATATAATATACTAATATACGAGATTATATATATTTATTATATTATATAAGAACAACATTGTAGTATCATTAAATGTATAGATATGTGCATATATATATACTATATATATATATACTTCTATATACATATCATATATATCATATACTATATATATAAATATATATATACTAGAATGATGAATTTATTGATTGGTGATTAAATATGGTTATAAACCAGAGCAATGAGGATAAAAAATTTATACCAAGCTTTGATATTGAAAAATATGAACTTAAAATATTACTTAAATAAAATAATCGAAGTTGTGTAGTAGGTAGGTTTTGACACATTTAGTGAATTTGTAAAAATATTATAGTAAATGAAATTACAAATCAGCCAAGATTACAAATTTTAGACCACGATCAACACCCCCCCATTTTTTTCTAGCCCTTTACCGCCCCCTCTAGGCCTCCAGCGCCCACAAGGGGGCGTTATCGCCCACTTTTAGAAACACTGGGTTGTTGAAACCAAGAAAGCATGTAGGTTTTAAACCCCATTTTTGGTTGACAGTCTTGAAAAAGATATGCGAAAGATGACATCAAAAATAACCGTTTATTTATTATACAAAAGTCTGAGGAAGATTGTCTAGTTAAATATTAAGGCATTTATAAAACAGCAATGAGGATAAAACCAAGTACTAAAATACTAAAACTATAATTCTAATAATAATTAAACAAAGAATACAAAAACTTATAAGGTAATAAATTCACTGAAAATTTTAATGAGAAAATCAAAAAAATAACTTGATAGAAGATCCATCAGAGTTAAGTTCTGCTTTATTATTTTGAATTTGTAATTTCTCTAGTACCCTCTGTTGAACCAAATTGGACGTAGGGGATATTACTTTCAAATTTTCTTTTGAAGATTATTTGGTTGACCTTTTTTCCAAGGAGGATCCTAAGGTCCTGGTAACTGTACTTTCCGGAGTAGTTAATGGTCGTTTTGTCAATAGGAAAGACTTAGATGCTTAGAAATTCTCAGCTGTAGTTGCAGGTCAATCTGGCCTACATAATTGGCTTGGCAGTCTGCACAAGAATTAGAATCGACAGCAGAGGACTTCAAACAAACACGTATAAAATCCTTCATTCTGAATTTTTTTTATTTTATTAATTGGTTTAAAAATGAATTTATAAGAATCAAAATATGGAATTTTTAAATCTACTTTTATAAAATATTATTATATATAATTTTACGCCTCGTGGCGTAGAAGGTTGAATCGCCGACTATTATGCGAGAGGACGCTGGTTCAATCCTTCACATAGCAGTTGGAGTTTTATCTTCCTGGGGACAGAATATTATAAAACGGGCTGCGAACACGGTTGGTGGCGGGTGGTGGTTTGGGAAAATAGCCTAGGCCCTTTAAAGTTCGATTCGGCTAGTCCCCCCGTGTTACCCCTCCTGAAAGGGGACTACAAGCACGTTAAAAGGAAAGTTTATTTTATATTTTTAATTTTTAATTATAACGTTTAGGTACCATATTATTTTATTGGCTTTAATATTTATTTTTAGCTGATGGTGGGTTCTGTATAACCCGAAATGTCCTGATAATTAAATGATCTCAAGTTTTCATTCTTTTTTCCCATTCCCTATTAAAACAAGATTTTCCTAATATATATATTATATTATATACTATATATATATATATAAATATATATATTATATTATTATATATATATATATATAGCATAAATATATATATTATATGATTAGAGGTGTACCGAATTCCGGTCCGGCCGGAATTCGGCCCGGAATTTGACAATTTTTTTCCGGTTCCGGTTTCGGCCGGAATTTTTCAAAATTCCGGCCGGAACCGGATATTATAATCTACTTTCTGGTAGTATCGGAAGGAATGAGATTTATTTTATTTTAAACACAGCCCATCTTTTTACAAAATATATAGTATCCTTGTGTAGCCAATTCATACACAGTGTATTAGCTACATTCCAAACACTACAGTATTATTTAAATAAAACGTTTTAACCTAAGTGCCTAATATTATAGCATATATTAAGATATTATTTTTCAAAACTCGCTGTAGGTCAGATGAGCATTTAAAATATTAATAACAGAAGCCCAGTCTTGAATCTAATTTAGCTAGTCCCATATATCTGTAGTGAAATTATATCTGATTAGCCTTAGATAACTTCTTGAATATACTGATGATCTAAAATTACTGTATGAAGTTGGTAACATAATTCTTCTACAAAATATTTGATCTACCTAGGAATTAAGATAATTTGGTTGAAATGAGCAATAAGTTCTTCTCATGAATAACTGCCTCTCAGTGATTGTGAATGGCTGGTTACTCAATGTGCAATAAAAATTCATTATTTTCTGAAGAATTTGACTGTCATTGATCTGCCAAAACCTTTTTTTTAGGCAGAGAAACTTTTCCATCAAATGACCTCACTTTGTTTCACGGTTAGATCTTCCCGCTATTTGAAGTGTCCTGGTGTTCTAAAAATACAGGATCGATTTTCCTAAACTATGCCCAAATTTTGACTTCCAAGATATTTCTCTTCGGTGATGAATTTTCTGTATGTTATGAAGGGGCAGTCGTGATTTAAAGTTTTTTTGGTTTTCGGTTAACCCTCTTATTTTTCTGTCGCATATTTTTACACTCTATCATTCCAGATCTTTGCAACATCATTAATAAAAAAGATCTTTTCCCAGCGATGGCATTTTAAAACAAGTTTGTGAGGACAGAAAGTAGTAAGAAAATATGACACAAGTCGATAAAGAAGAAAGCCCAGCCTTCCCGTCCCGCATTTTACCTATTTTAGAGAATGTCAGAAAATTACCCAGCAGCCACTCGGATCGCGCGACGGACCCTCACTATGCATCTCGTCAATAATGTGGGTCATCCCTTGGCCCAGGCTGCCTACAACAACCTTACCCCCCTCACAAAACCTCTCCATTCACTCTTATTATATGCACCTTTCTTCTCTTCCTCTGCAAAACTCACAGCTTGCTCTCTCCACTTTTTCTTGCGGTCCTCCCACCCCGGTCGAATTCCCAACGACACTCACCCCATATATATCCGCTTAACCAACCCCTTAACCAAACCAACACTATCATCCATCCTTTTCTACATGACCAAACCATCTCAACGGTATTTTCGTTTATTCCCATTTATCCCTTTCTTCCACTCCACAAAACTCCGTTAATACGTTCATTCCTCGATTTATTATTAATTCTTCGCACACCTAACACGTCCCTAAGGACATAAATGAAACTTATAAGAAACTATACCTCTTATTCCAGCCCAATAGTCTTATTACTATAAATTTAAGCACAGGTAACCAACATACCCTCATGCAAGACCCTTAGCGCACTCCAGACTTAGTCCCTTTCTATTCACCAGTGATTTAATTTGCACCAGCCACCTTGCTGCCATTCACTCACAAATTCCATACTACACTCTGCATCCATGGCCGTGTCCTTTTATATTTTTATTCATTTATACCTAAAATATTTTATTAAACTCAGACACTTGTTCCCAGCTGCTCCTCACCATCTAAAACATAACTTCACACCAGAGGACTTGTCGCACCCTCAACCATAACTTATACTCTTATCTTACGTTTTACTCTTTCAAACCCCTCCTTTTTACGCACCCTGCCCCAAATCTCTCTCTACCAATTCCTTCAAAACTCTTCAGATAATTATACCTACAAAACCAAATTCATCCGCATATAATAGGCCCAGGGCAGCCCTCCGATTCCCATGCGATTCTAGAACACCACTTCCTCTGATCTCTCCACACCTATAATTCTTCATAACCACATCCAATTACACAATTGCAATAACCAAAGTAGATACTTATAACACGATCTCTGCCTCACTCCGCTGATTAAGTATTAAGACCAATCGACTTTCAGAGCTCCATTTATTCTTACACACGCTTCACGTCATCCGCTATACATACTTGCTGCATTTCATTCAGAGTTTAACACCAAACATCAGTATATCACTAGCACCTGCCATAGAAGGCCTTCTATTAAATCTTAATCATATGCCTCGATTTGCAAGATCCATAAAACCTTAATACAATTTATTCTTCTTCTCCCTCATTTGTTTCAATGTAACGATTTGATTCACACATCCTCTACCACTACTAAACGGAACTTGTTCTTCACCAATCAGCCTTCAGTCACTCGACCGCACTCTTTCGACCACAAAATACACCAAAATATCTTCTCTACAACGCTCAAAAAAATAAATATATAATAAATTATATATATATATATATATATATATATATATATATATAGTTATATAGAATTTTTTATATATATATTATATTAGATAAATTATTATATTTTAAACTTAAATATTTTTATTATTTTATATATTTATATTTATTAAAATAATATATAATATAATATTCAAACGAAGGTTATATAGAATTTTTTTACATTCATTTATAGTTAAAGGAAAGTTTCATTTAGAAATTCACGGTTCCGGCCGGAATTCGGCCGGAATTTTTTTGGTGATTCCGGGCTCAATTCCCGGTTCCGCCGGAACTTGAAACTTAGTTCCGGTAAGCCCCTGAATATATTATATATATATACTATATATATACCATAATATATAATATTAGTTATATAATATAATACTATATTATATACCTATACTATTATATCTATATAATATCACATACTGCTATCATACTATATATACTTATATATATATATAATATACTATATTATATATATATATAACTATATATATACATATATCATATAATTAAGTAATATATATAATATATATATATTAAGTGCCTTTTCAAGTATTGGTATCCGTTCAAAATTTTTATATAACTTAATTTATTATGTATTGATTAAAATTTTAATGTTTATTCTTTTATTTATCACTTTAAATTTTGTTAATAACAGGATTGTAAATGTAATTATAATATATATATATAGATAATATATATAACTATATATATCATAAATATATTATATATATACATATATATATATATATATATACTAATCATATTATATTATATATAATAATATTTTATATATAATTTAATTTTTATAAATTAATTTAATAAATTTTTTTTATATTTTATATATATCTATATATACTAATATATATATATATACTATATATATATTACTATATATACTATTACTCATATATTATATATACTATATATATATATATATATAGTAGTTAATTGTTCTTTCTTTCTCCCTCTTTTTCTTGACGGTTTCAGTATATCTTCGACACACTATATCCTCCAAGGCAACATATTTACATCGACCAACACATTTATCCACATATCATATACATCTATTTATAATTCACACCCCCTTTCTAGACAACATCCTACAGACACATCCCTACTACTAATATACCTCCTATGTGGGGGGAGAAAGAATCCCACATCGTATGCCTTGCGTGTCGTAGAATCGGCGGCGACTAAGGGGACCCACGGTGGTAGTTGGGTGTCGCTGGCCCCATTACCACATCTCTGCTAGGAATGCTAATGCACGGCCATCGAAAAGGTCGTTGGATCGCCGATAAACACCGTTCTAATTTTGCGGCGAAATTGGTAATGAACCGTATGGGTACATGGAATGTCAGAAGGAAATAAATTGAAGAGGAAATGGTGATGGATGTATTTTAAAAAGGGCAGTGACTGATTTGATTTGCTCGCTGTGAACTGAAACAAAGATTGAAATGGAAACGTTGATGGATGAAAATGACAGGATGCTGTGGCACATGAAAATCCGTTGTGTGTGCTCGGGTAGTACTGTGGAAAGGAATTTGAGAGGGGAGAGAGAAGGAGGTTGCAATTTTGATGGTAACCGCGTCTTGAGTGTGGCATTGTTACCAAAGCTATGGTAGGCTTTGTGTTGTGTGAGGTCCTAGATTATGAATTCTAATTGTTAAGATTTCAAGGTGGTGTGCTTGAAAGGTCAAGATTTTGTGTGGTTTGTGCCGATGGTCCGAAAATCTTTGGAGGAGAAACGCTTGAGAGGGTACGATTTTTTTTGGATGTAGATCTTGAATGATGTGTCTTGGATGGGGTGAAGTAGAAAAGCTTCAGATTGATTAGTGTGGGGGACCCTCGCCAATGGTTGGATGGTGATCAAAAAAAGGCTATGGTAGTAACAGGTGTTTTGCTGCGGTGGCGGGAGAAAACTGGAGAGATGATCAGGAATGTGATTGATTTCTCGTGAATACAGAGAGAGGGTATGTCATCACCTGATGTAGAGTAGATACTTCTCTTTAAACAAGAGTATTTGCCATTAAGTATACTAGAGTTGGCATAGGTAGAGAGCGTATCGAAGTGAAAAGTATGAATTGATTTTGTGTGGTGAAGAAGCATGTCTGAGAGTATTTTTGTGCTTGGATATGGGTCAATCAGTAGGGGTTTTAGGAATAGTGTGTATCGGATCATTATATAGTATAAATTAAGTTAGTGGGGGGGGCCGGGGCGGCAATTATTTTGCGAATGCGAGAGGAAGGTGGATACGAAGGGAAGTAACTGCGCTTAAAATTATCAGTGAAGAACGTTTAGTGATCAAGATTCGAATAAGATAAGAATGTAAAGAGCGCTCACTTGTTTAGCTAAACGGTTTGAATTGTGAACAAGTTTGATATTGGCAACAAATCTTGGGGCAAATGAAGTAAGCAATTGTTAGTAGTGCAAAGGAAAGTATTGGATGTGCTAAAGTAGGAAGTAAAAGAATGCTAACAGTGAATGGAGCTTGAGAATGAGAGGATGATGAAAGGCGGTTTCGAAAGGCGAAAAAAGAAGCGTGGATTGAAGTACTAAAGCCAAATTGTAATGAAGATTCTCAAAAGAAAAGATGACTCTTGGAATTATATAAGGAGGAAAAAGAAAATTACTAAAAGTGCATACGTAGGAGAAAACAAGAGGTAACAATGAACAGTTTGGAAGGAGGATGAATGGGGACTTTTACAAGGGAATAGGAAGCTCTTCTGAAGTGTCACAGACAGAAAATCTCCACCCTAGAGCTTCATGGGATCCGTGACGGACCCCCACGTATTGTAAATCGTTCAATTTTAGGGTTCATCCCTTGGCCCAGCGGGGCCAACCAGAACCATGCCCCCATACAAAAACGCCCGCGCATTTCACTTCCATACTATGCAGCTCTTATCTCGCCCTCTACAAACTGGCATTTCTCCTCCTCAGACATTCCTTTCACCACCTCAATCCACTTTCTCTTCAGACTCCCAGCAAATGAATACACTCGCACTATACATCCGCTCTTAACCAAACGACTATCATTTATCCTTTTTCCACATGACCAAACCATCTTAATACTCTTTCATTTATTCTCTCTATTTAAACCCCTTTCTTTCACAGCACACAACTGCCAAATCAAGCAAATCTGATGCATTGGATACGTTTCTTCTCACACTTAATACGCCCATAAGATTGTCCTTCTGGAACGTGTGTACTTTAGATCTATTACCTCTTATTCCAGATCAAAGTCTCACTACTATACATTAAACACAGGTACAACATACCCTCATGTAAGACCTAGCACACTCAAGACTTTAGTCCCTTTACATCCAACCAGACGATTAATTTGCCACCAGGCCACTTTTCCTGCCCATTTCACAACTTGACTACTACACTGCATTCATTGGTTCCCTTTTCATCCAAACATCATGTCTAAATATTTAAACTCAGACACTTTGTTCCAGCCTGCTCACCATCTAACATTAGCTTCACACGAGGACTGTCCTCACTCACAACCCATAACCTTACTCTAATCTACGTTTTACTTTTAAACCCTCCTTTTACACACCCTGCCAAATCTCTCAATCAATCCTCTCAAAGCTCTTCAAATGGCACCACACAACACCAAATCATCCGCATATACTAGTAGGGCACCCTCCACTCACCTCCATTCTCCATCATTCTAACCCCATTTCCTGCCACCCCCATTTAACTCTTTCATAACCCCATCCATATCCAAATTGAATAACCCTGGATACA
>JABUQX010002669.1:37500-44380 GCA_015478945.1 Trachelipus rathkii | reverse complement strand
ATCCTCAATCAATATCTTCCCGCTCCACCCACTTCCGGGAAAAGGCATAAAGGCGCAAGCAAGGCCATGTAAGGCTGCAAGGCAAGGCAAGAAGGCTGCTGGGCTACAAGGCAAGGCTGCCGTGGGGTTGAAGGCTACAAGTGCCAAGGCTAGAAGGCAAGGTGCTCATATACATACATACATACAATACAAGGTTGATAATAATAATAATAAGGTTGGGCTACTGGCCTAGGTTTTATGGACGAGGCACCTAGTAAGTAATACTAACGGAAACCCCAAGGGTAGAAGAAGATACAATTCAATACAATACACAATACTAAGGAACACATGGGGTTGGGTCACACAATAATTTTCCCCTGCCTCCACCACATTTGGAAAAAGGTTATATATATATATAATAATACAGATTAATACTTGAAATTAATAATTCTCAAATTATGCTTCAAAGCAAAAGCTTGTGAGCCCTTTAAGGGAGAGTTTGCTGCTCTTTTCTTCGTAAATGAGATCTGCACCGCTGAAAGACGCTCATCAGCTACACATGATAGGGCTTGCTAAGTATTCCCTCGCGAGTTCCGCAAGATGTGGAAAACTTTTACAATTATCTCGCCATCAAACCAATGGATCTTTATCCAATTCCAAGAGTTTTCACTTTCGATAATCTTCGATCAATGACAGAGTGTCTTTTGACACCTCTGAACAAGACTCTTCATCGCTGCTAGAAGCTAAAAGAATGTTCATAGATTCAGCAATGATTTCGCTAACAAATGGAAAATGTGTGTCTGTTTTTGTAATCTTTTCCTATTTATTGGCTGGTGAAATTTCTGCCTTTAGCAGCATTTCATCACATAGGCACACTAAATAAATGTCAACCCTCTGTGAAACACGTAGTTCAATAAATTTGGTTTTGTATCTAGGATCCAGAAAAGTTGCTATTGAGCATACGTAATCGTTTTGCAGAATTTGAAATCTATTATTTATCTCCAGTATGAGTCTTTCTGTCATCTTTGAAAGTCTCTTACTTTAATAGCTAGTATTTAACACAGCTTTCATCGTTAAACTAGAGGAATCCTGTCTGACAAACAAGAATTTTTCTGAGCTAATAGTCTTAGTTCTTCAAACTGTTTTAGAAGAATGATACAATTATCTAAAATCGCATTATCATCACCTGTAGCATCTTGTGTTTTTTCGGCTGCAAGGTAAGACAGCTTCCTTTCTCCCATCCCTCTCAAGTGCTATAAACTACACCCAGCGAGTCTGAACATCTTGCGCTACAGAAAGTTGAGTGAACATTTAGTCTCATAAATTCATAAATGAATATTATCCGCTATCCGCAAAAATTATTGCGATGCGAATGCGGCATGCGTGGATAGAAAAAAAATGAAGGGATATCCGCTACACTCTAATATATATATATAGTTGGTTATTACATATATATATATATATATATATATATATATATATATATATATATATTACATATATATATTATATTATATATATAATATATATATACATATACATATATATATATATATATATATACATATTGTTATGTTATTGGTATATATATATATATATATTATCAAAACAACATATATATATATATCAGCGGCGGTGGCTCAAACATGGGGAAGAAATCGACACATATACATATATATTATTATTATTACATATTGGTTATATATATATATATTATATTATTATTATATATATTATATATATTATTACATATTGGTTATTATTATTAAGTTATTAGTTATGCTATTATTATTGTTGTTATTATATATATATATTACATATATATTATTTATTATTGCCATTATTATTACATATGTGGACGAAAATAAATTATTATGCTTGAGTAGTTATATATATATTACATATTACATATACATTATTATTATTACACATTATATTATATTGAAAGATATTTCTATTAAGGCTATTATGAGATGAGTATATATATATATATACATATATATATATATATATATTACGTTATTTATATGTTAATTCTATTCTTCTGTTTTCTTGATTAAATAAATCTATTACTTGTTGGTAGAATGTTGGCTTTTCCCTTACCAGATATTAATACTAATCTGAAAAAGCAGCCTTAAATTTCATGCAAACTTAGGCCAAAAATTGCCTTCCAATTTTCTCAAATATAGTTTCCAGATATGACTATTTTACCAAAACTATTGTTCACTTAATTAGTTATGAGCCATAGAAATATTAATTGAATTTCAATATTTATTCGAAATTTATTTAATATTATAGCAATTAAAATAACATGATTCGCATATATTTGTTGATTTTTTACTTCTTTACTTCTCTTAATTTCTTCACGTGAAAAGATATAATTCCTCGCCACTCTATGACGTCACTGCCGTAAAGCTGAGAAGGTAAAACTTTCTCAAAGTCCTGAGAGCTGATTCAACATTAAACACAAGTAAGTTTTATTTTTCCAATAAATTTGAAAGCTTTTTAAATAAAAATGTTTTTTAAAGAATTTGAATGTTTTTAATAAATTTAGTATTTTAAGAAAAAAGTGTGTTTTCTGAATAGTAAGAAGCTAATTTTTAATGATTTATTGTTAAAAACAAAAATAAAAGGATGCTTTATCTTAAAAGCATCCTTTTGTTTTTTTACTTATGATATGAGTCGGATAACTTTGCTCTCTCTCTCTCTCTTCTCTCTCTCTCTCTCTCTCTCTCTCTCTCTCTCTCTCTCTCTCTCTCTTCTCTCTCTCTCTCTCTTCTCTCTCTTCTCTCTCTTCTCTCTCTTCTCTCTCTCTCTCTCTATTTTTTTCAAGTGAATCTAGCATCTTGAGTTAGTAAATTTAATAAAAACAGAACGCTAGTACTTTTCCCTTATAGCAAGAATAGCCGTACACTGGCACCAATATTGAATAAATTACAGTAAATTGATTTGTTTTTAATTTATGCGACAAAAAAAATTTTGTCTGCTATATTTTAATTACGTTTACGCAATAGAATACACTGAACTCGAATACCCACACATCACATAAAAACACTGTCAACAGTTCAAGAAGACACCCTATGTATTAATCATACAATAATCACGCTCTCTATCTCCTCTAACACAGGAGTCGAAATCATGCCCATCGTTGGCTAGAACATCTTATCATGTTGAACCAAGGCAAAGTTGCTATCAATCTAATATCTGTCAATATTCCACTTGCGATAAAAACATAAACACATTACTGCGAGTAAGTAAAAGGGAGATAAAAGGTTCAGTGGCTAATAGATATTATTAGATATATATATATATATATATAATTATAATATAATATATAGATAATATATATATATATATATAAATATATTATAATATATATAATATAATATAATAATATATATATATTATATATATATATAATAGTAATATAGAAATATATATATATATATATATATATATATATATATATATATATATATAATATTATATATAATATATAATATATATATATATATATATATATATATAATATATTATATATATAGTATATATATATATATATAATGGTAGCGTTTTGGGTATCGCTATCACTTTTGTACCCTAGAAATGCTTCATACATGCCTCGAAAATTCTGATGCTTGTTTGAGTTATCTACCCTCATTAGGGGAACTAGGACAGCTATGATGATGATTATATATATGCATACACCGGAACAGGAAAGTAGTAGAAGAATATGACGCAAGTCGAAAAAAAAGGTCGAACTCCCTTTACCGTCCCTTTAGACCCTAGTGAGGAACTTCGTCACAGTCGGACCCTAAGTTTCACGCTGACTGCAACGGACCTCACTGTTGTATCTCGTCAATGTGTAATTCATCCACATGGACAAAGCCCACCATACCTACTACAAAAACCAGCCTTTCTACTCCTGTTATACCACCTTTCTCCGCCTCTGCCAAATTCACCATTCCTCCTTTCAGCATCCTTTACTGACTCAGTCCACTTTTTTTCGTTCTCCCAGCCGGTCGATTTCCAACACACTCACTCTATACATCTGCTTAACCAACCGATTATCATCCATCCTTTCCATATGACCAACCATTTCAATGTACTCTCGTTTATTCTCTCATTTACGCCTTTCTTCACACCACACAACTCTCTAGTGCGTTCATTCCTCATTTTATCAATTCTTCTCACACCTAACACGCCCCATAGATTGTTCATCTGAACACTTTGTACCTTAGATCTAAACCTCTCATTCCAGACCATAGTTTCACTACTATACATTAACACAGGTAACAACATACCCTCATGCAAAACCCTAGTGCACTCAAGGCTTAGTCCCTTTACATCCACCAAGGATTTAATTGTACCAGCCACCTTCCTACCATTCACAACTTTCCCACTACACCCTTCATCATCCGTTCCCTTTTCATCCAACATATATCCTAAATATTTAAATTCAGATATTTGTTCCAGTTGCTCACCATTTAACATGACTTCACACTTCGGACTCTCCTCACTCACTATTATAATCTTACTCTTATTTACATTTAGTTTCAAACCACTAGTTTTACACACTCTGCCAAAGCCCTCTATCAATCCTCTCAAACTCTCTTCAGATTCACCGCACAAAATCAAATCATCCGCATACAATAAGCAGGGCACCCTCCACTTTCTTCCATTGTCCATCATTCTAACACCTTTCCCTGCCACCCCCTCCTCTAATTCTTCCATAACCCCATCCATATACAAATTAATATACTAATAATATACAATATAAAAACTCCGCTTTTTATATAAAACCAATTTCTTTCAACTCCATTTATTCTTACACACTCGTCACTATCGTCATACATACTTTTGATTCCATTCAGAAGCCTACCACCAACACCATATATCACTAACACCTGCCACAGAGCTTCCCTATTAATCCTGTCATACGCCTGTCGCAAGTCCATAAAACCTAAATACAATTTATTCTTCTTCTCTTTCATTTTCTCAATCATTTGTTTCAATGTAAAAATTTGATTCACACATCCTCTACCACTTCTAAATGCACCTTGTTCTTCACCAATCAGTCCTTCAGTCACTCGAAGTATATCTTCCCACAACACTCAATAAACTAATTCCCCTAAAGTTCCTACAGTTCCCCTTATCCCCCCTTACCCTTATATAAGGGTATTACTACTACTCCTCCAATCTCTCGGAGCTTCGGAACTATACCCCAATTAAACGCTCGGAGCTTCGGAACTATACCCCAATTAAACGCTATGTTACACAACTTTCAAATCCATTCAATCACATCTCGCCTCTATTCTTGATAATTTGACCAGTAATTCCATCTACGCCTGCAGATTTACCACTCTACAACTTTCTCACCCTACCCATTACCTCATCCCCAAAATACCCATTTCTTCTTGCACCATCAAACCCACACACATTCACTATCACCTCTCATTACTGCCAATGTTATGCAGATTTTCGAAGTGTTTCCTCCACACTCTTCTCACATCCATTTCCTCAGCTACTAAAGCACCATCCCTATTCATTATTCTATGCAGATTCCCCTTACTCTCATTCTTAATATTTCACGCTTCCTATTCCCTTGTAAGTCCCCATTCATCCTCCATCCAAACTGTTCATTTACCTCATTTTTCCTCCTCGTATGCAACTTTGTCTTCCTTTTTTCATCCTTATATAATTCCAAACATCTTTCTTTTGAGACCTCATCATTTGCTTTTAGCACATCCAACCACTCCTCGTTTTTACTTTTAACCGCTTGCATCAACTCTTCATTCCACCATTCACTGTTGAGATTATTACTTTAGCACATCCACATACTCCTCGTGCACTACTAACAAAGGCTTCCTTCATTTGTGCCCAGATTTGTTGTTTTATCTTGTTCACATTCAACTGATTTATTCGCAAGCGCTCTTAAATACTTTTCCTTATTACCTTGTTCACTTGAACTTCTACTCGTAATCTTCCACTTCCTCTTACCTCTTTCCTCCCCATCCAAGACCCCACTAACTGATCTTACATAAATCAACATAATGATCCGATAATCCAATCCCCAGTCCCCTCACTGATTTAACATCTATCACATGCTTCAACATCTCTTTCGCCAACACAAAATCAATCATACTTTTTACTTCGATACCATCTCTACCTACCCCAGCTCTAGTATACTTATGAATATTCTTATGTTTGAAGAAAGTATTACTCATTTCCATATCTCTTTCCTCACAGAAATCAATCACCCTACTACCATTCTCATTTTCTCCCGTGATCCCAAATTTACCTGTTATGCTATCCCTTTTCTGATCACATATCCAACCATTTAGATAACCCAACACAATCAATCTGAAGCTCCTACTCACCCAGAAAGTCGCGCTCTCCTCAACTATATCCTCAGAAGACCATATGTTACAACCACACATACCTTGACATTTTCAAACTTAAATTTAACTATTAGAATTCTAATACTCACATAAACAAAATCCACAATAGCTCGGTGCCACATTTCACTCATCAGAATGGTGGTAACTATTTCTCTCCCCCTCTCATTTCTCTCCACTCCAGCATGCACTCATTTCACACCACGCCACTCATCTTCACCGTTTCTTTTCACCTTTGTTTCAGTCACAGCGAGTAAATCAAATTTACCCTTTCTAAATACATCCATCACCTCTCTCCTATTCTCCTTGACATTTATTCCACTGACATTCCATGTGCCCAAACGATTCATACAATTTCGCCGAAAGATGCATGGTCCCTTACGGCGACTACGACCATGTTCAAGGCCTACAAAAGCATACCAAGCAAGAGATAAGTGAAAGTGGGCAGCTAACCCAACTACCACTGTCCTCGAAGTCACCTTCTTCGACACTCATAACAAACG
>JABUQX010002669.1:17500-22500 GCA_015478945.1 Trachelipus rathkii | reverse complement strand
GTGGTTTATGTTCCGGGGGACAGAAAACTGACGACCTTCAAGAAAATATCTAAAGTATTTAATTGAAGAATATACAGCAAATAGCTCACGACCAAAAGTACTATAGCGAGTGACAGCAGGAGGAAGTTTCTGAGAATAAAAAGCGAGAGGAAGCCAAGCACCATTTTGCAGTTGCTCTAGTGAAGCTCCTACAGCATAATCACTGGCGTCTACAAATAGGCGAGTTTCAGCACCGTGTTCAGGAAAAACAAGAAGAGTGTTGTTGACCAATAAAGTTTTACTCTGTTCAAAAGCCTCACAAGCAGCATCAGTCCAATTAACCATTGTCGAGCTGCCCCGACGACCTTGAACAAGCAAAGCAGTAACTGGAGCTAATATGGCAGCAGCCTTGGGGAGGAAACGACGATAAAAATTAAGGAGACCTAGGTAAGCACGAAGATCTTTCTGAGTGGTAGGAAGAGGATAATCACGAATAGCAGAAACACGATCAGGTAGTGGAGAAAGACCAGAAGAAGAAATTTTATGGCCAAGAAAATGAAGAGAAGCAGCACCCAAAAATTGCATTTCTCGAAAATTTTTTTTTTAAACGAAGGCCAGCTTGAGAAAAATGAAGAAAAAAATAAAACCGAGAGGAAAACAGTACGAGATGAGAAAAGATAGGATGCTGTCCTCCATGGCGGGGAGAACGAGAGAGAAAGCAACGTAATATAGATTCATCAATGTTAAGCATTATATCAAAGGGTAAACACGTAAAAAAAAAATGTATCTAATCAAACGTTGAGGACGAAAAGAGTATAGCACTGCATGTACGAAGACCAAATGGCATTAATTATTACATTTTAAAATTCCAAAAGGAGTTTTGCAAACAAGTTTAGGACGCATCATCAAGGAAACGAAAAGATAGGAATTAACAGGGAAATTGAAAGGAAGGCAGATTTTAAGTACAAGAGAAGAAAAAGAAAAAAAAAAATGGAAAAATCAATTTAGAGAAGAAGTAAAATCATGAAGGTGAGGAATAGAAACTGAGGAGCAACAGTTTTTAAATTTTAGTAAACCTGTAGTCCCCAACCAAAACGAAAAAGAATCTGGCCTTTTTTTAAACAATTGTGAAGGTGGGAAGAAGAAGCGGTAAGGAGAAAGTTAGAAGGGAGAGAAGGGGGAAACCAATACCCTTTTCCAGAAGCATGTCAAATTCAACACGCGCAACGTTTAACATTTCTGGAGAAAGTCTGCGAGCCTTGCAAACAGGAGGACTACCCTTTGTCTCAATGTAATGCATTACATGGTGAGACGCAGGAGAAAGATTAGAAATAGGCTGGATTAAGTCAGAAAATTCAGAATGCAAAAGAGCGTGAAAAGAAGAATAAGAGGAGGAATCAGGAAGATTGATACCATAAATAGAAGAATCAAAAGGAACAGCATTACAAGAAAGAGTAGTAGTGTCATCAAGTAGACGACTATTGGCCATGTCAATAAGAATATTGAAATGACTTAAAAAATCAGCACCAATGATGTTTTGTGTAACATCGGCCAAGAGAAAAGTCCAACGGAAAGAACGACGCAGTCCAATAGATAAAGTAAGGAGTTGTTCACCATAGACAGCAATGCTAGAACCATTAGCAGCCCGTAAATGCGAAACAACAGGCGGAAGAGAAGAACAAAAACCATGAACAATTCAAAAAAAATACGAGAAGAAACAGATGCAGGTACCAGTATATCGAAAAAACAGAGAAGAAAAACTTACTGCCCGAGTCAATAAGGAAAAAAAGAAAATAAAAAACCGTTTAGAATACACCATCAAAATATACCGTAAAAAAGCGAACCTGGAAGAACAGCATTAACTTCAGGAATAGAAACAGAAGAAGAAGAATCAACAGAAATAGGAACAGAAGGAGAAACCGTTGTAGTAGCAAGAACCGAAGACGAATAAGAAACAGTAGGAATATGGAGTGAATCAGAATTGGCATTGGAGGAAATGTCCAAGGGAGGAGCGCAATGATCTACGGTCCCCCCCCCCCCCCCGAGTGGAGTTTCCCTGAAGAGAATTTGTAGATTTAAAATTACAGGGAGGAATGCAGTTACGTGCTCTAACACCAAAATGATAATGATAGTAGCATAAAGGAGAACCCTGAGGAGGTTGTGGCAAAGAAGAACGGGAAGGTGAAGGAGAACGAGATCTAGTGCGAGAAGATGCAGATGAAGATTGCTGACAACGAGAGATAGAAGACATTTGTTGTTGCAAGGAAATAATTTGAACATTCATATTGTTCAACAAGGTAAGAATATTAGTAAGAGGGTCTAAAGATGAATTCTGGAAAGATGGAGGAGGAGTACAAAGAGAAGAAGGAGCAGAGGAAGATAGAGCAGCGGAAGACGAAGATATAGAAGGAAGAGAAGAAGAGTTAGTAGCAAATTGAGAAGGAAAAGTAATAGAAGAAGAAGAAGAAGAAGAAGGCATAATCGCGAGAGTAGAACCCATAGGGGTAAAAGATGGATAAGTTATAGGAGAAGAAAAAGATTGATTGGCACGAATAATAATATCCGCGCGTTCGGCTAAATCTTGAAGAGACAAGGCGTCACCATGAGAGAGCAAGGAAGTACTAACAAAAGCAGGAAGACGGTCCAGGAAAAGAGTGCGAAGAAGAGATTGGTTACTATCAGCAAGGGGACCAGAAATAGAGAGCATACGGGTAAGAAGCTGTGAAGGAAGACGATCACCCAACACCTCATGTTTTAACAATTCGTGAAAACGGGTAGCATCAGAAGGAGAAAGATGGCGACGTAATAATTCACAAAGAGTAGAAGGCGACGTAATAAATCACAAAGAGTAGAATAAGGGGTGAGAGAGGAGCTGATTGAAGGTAAAAGGTTAGGGATTGATTTCTGCACTTCATAGGGAATGGAGAGCAGAAAAGCATTAGCTTTCTCGAATTCTGTAGGAATCGAAGCAAGGAAAATATCAAATTGCTGAATTGTAAACTCAACATCATCTTTCCTAAATTGCGGTGGGGTCAGGCGAGGAACACGCGATATAGGCCAGGTAGTCGCCGGTAAAGTTGCAGAAAGAGGAGGAGGCGGTGGAGTACCCTGTTGATGTAGTTGTTGTTGTTGATGTTGTGACATCAACAATTGTTGATTTAGCGATTGTTGTAACAGATAGTGTTGGTGTGGATCATACAAAGGCGGAGGATAAGATAAATTTGGAGATGAAGAGAAGAGAGGGAATATATTCGAAGAAGTAGGAACAGAATCAGATAATATATTAGAGGTAGGAGTAGTAATAGTAGTAGGAGCAGTAACAATAGTAGTAGTAGAAGTAGTAGTAGTAGTGGTAGTAGGAGTAGTAACAGTAGGAGACATATCGAAAAAGAAATTAACTACAATTATATTCACAATTCAAAGATACTAAATGGGTTCCTAACAAAAATAGAAATAATATTGAAATAATATTTTTATTGAAATAAAAAAAATAAAATACAAAAAATGAAAAGAAAAAAAAATATAAACAAAAAAATAATTAATGCAACAGCAAAAATATAGACAAAGGTGAATGGACTAGTGTTCAGGGTCACCATTTAAAGTGGACAGATTTGGTCACTTTTTATTTTTTTTATAACTATATTAAAAATGGTTGTTATTTATAATATGACAATAACTTGTAGATATAGCAATACAAATTGTAGCTTTCACCATAAACAATTGGTGAGTATGAGTTTATTTTGAATTACAATAAAAATCTAATCCAATATAATTCTATAATTCTTGTAGATTTCTATGAGTAGACCTTTTTTCTTCTGGTGTTAAGGTTAATCATAATATATTCAGCATTCATATTTAATAACAAGATCTAGAAATGAAGAACAACGGAACCTAAGGAAATGACCATTATTACTAAACATAATAATAATAAATATTAATAATAATAATAATAATTAATAATAATAATAAATAATAATAATAATAATTAATAATAATAATAATAATAATAAATAATAATAATAAAAATAATAATAATAACAGAGAATAATTATTAGGAAAAATAAAATAATATCATAAAAATTAATATACTAAAATAATACTGATAATAAGAATAATAGATTAATACATAATTAATATTAATTATTATTAATAATAATAAATAGTTTAAAAAAATGAAAAAATAATAATATAAAAATTAATAATAATATGAATATTTACCCATAGAGTATCCTTGGGTGGTGAAAATCAAATAATGTTTTTTATAAAATTATTTTATTTTTAAGAATAAATATAAAAATTTTCTTAAAGTTTTAATTTTTTTTAAGGTATTAATTTATTTTGTGAATAAAAGCTAATGTTTAGATAAATGTTCTCTGAAAAAATAATTAATTCATAAATAGATTTATAACTAAAATATAACATATTAAAAATTAAAAATATAAGGGGTCACTGTAATATATATATATATATATATATATATATATATATATATGTTTATATATATATAATACATGCACAAACAAAACGATATTTTATTTGTATATGTATATATATGGATATATATTATATATATATATATCCCAATTCTAGTTCAGTGACTTGGGCATGGGTTCGATCCCCAAACTCAACCACTAGGACGGACACGAAAAATTGCCGTAGAAGATTTATCGTAATTTTGATTTACAGCAAAAGTGTATTATTACACTAATCTCAATACTCGCTCATCGCTACAAACACCAACATATACAGTGAACATATCTTTTCAGCATGCAATATACACATATTCTCTAATTGTTTCATACATTGAAAGTTTGATGGTCTCTCGTTTAGAGCATCCATGTCCTTGATAGCCTCGAGCATCCAGAACGATTCGAACTGCAGTGGAGTTTGCTGTCAAACTCAATCCTCTATGTAGCCAATAATTAGTTTATTCAAAAAAAATAATCAATTTCCTTTGACTATAGTGTCTACAGATAGTATATTGTGAACCTATATATAAGGAGCAGATTCAGTGTTAATTA
>JABUQX010002669.1:0-10000 GCA_015478945.1 Trachelipus rathkii | reverse complement strand
TATATATTATAAATATATATATATATATAGATATATATATATATATTATATATATATATATATATTATAATCTCCATCTTTTTTCGTTCAAGACTGGGGCGTTAAGGTGCGTGAACATATGCATCGGGAAAAAGAATAGTTAGTTTAGAAGAATATGACACAAGTCGAAAAGAAAAGACTCAGCCTTTACTTGCCCCCTCTATACCTATTTAGTGAGAGAAACTCATCGCAAGCTCAGAGGAAAATCCACCCCTAGGAGCTTCATGGGATTCGCGACGACCCTCACTATGGCATATCGTCAAGTGTTAGGGTTCATCCCCTGGCCCAGGAAGGCCAGAACCCATACCCCCTTACAAAAACCCCGCCATTCATCCTGTTATGCACCTTTTTTCTCGCCTCTGCCAAACTTTCACATTTTCTCTCATCCAGACATTCTTTTACGCCTCAATCCACTTTTTCTTTGGTCTCCCAGCCGTTCGAATTCCCAACACACTCACCTATAAACATCCGCTTTAACCAAACCGACTACATTTCATTTCTTTCCACCATGACCAAACCAATCCAATGTATTTTCATTTCATATCTCTTTATTATCCAGATCTTCAACAACTCACATGATCTTCATTACGTTCATATCTCATTTTTTATTCCGATCTTCATCGACTCACTTCACACGACTCTATGATCTTCAATCACAAAGACATTGAACTTTAGATCTATACTTTCTTTTTATTCCCGACCATAGTTCTCACTACTATACAGTTAACACAGGTAACAACAATACCCCTCATGTAAGGACCTTAGAAACACTCCAAGACCTTAGGTCCTTTCACATTCCACCAAGGATTTTAATTGAAAGCCAAGCCAACCTTTCTGCCATTCACACTTTTCCTACTACACTCTGTGCATCATCCGTTTCCCTTTCATCCAACATATATCCTAAATATTTTTTAAACTCAGACACTTGTTCAGCTGCTCACCATCAAACACAACTTCACACCGAGGACTGTGTTCACTCACAACCATAACCTTACTCCTTATCTACAGTTTATTTTGAAACCCCTCCTTTTACACACCCAGCCAAATTCTCTCTACCAATCCTCTCAAAACTTCTCTTCTGATTCACCACACAAAAACAAATCATTCGCTTATATAATAGGTAGGGCACCCTCCATCTTCAGTCTCCAATATTAATATATATATATAATATATATATATATATAATATATATATATATATATATATATTATATATATATATATATATTATATAATATATATATTATATATGTATATTATATTATATATATATTATATTATTATATATTTATAAAAATAAATAAAATAAAAAAAATAAAAATAAAAATAAAATAAAATAAAATAAAATAAAAATAAATAAATATATATTATATATAATTATATATTTATAATATTTAAATATATAAAAATATATATATATATATATATATATATATATATATAATATAATATAATATATAATATAATATATATATATATTATATATATATATATATATATTATATATATATATATATAAATAATATATATATATATATATTATATAATATATATATATATATAAATATATATATAAATAAATTAATAATATATATATATTATATATATTTATATATATATATATACATATATATATATATATATATATATTATATATATATATCATATATAATAATATATATATATATATATATTATATATATAAACAGAAGAACCAAAATGGGAAGGTAAAGAAAATACTGCCTTCTCTGGGACCGAACACGCATGTTTGCGATATAGAGGAACGATGACCACTCGATGCTTACCACTGAGCCATGCCTTACAACCCAAAAAAAGTTAGATTCAAAAGAACAGTTTTTAAAGCAACCGGACTCCCGGCAAGGGCGACACACCAGGGTGTCCAGGCCTTGTCCTCTCCCTCGTTCCTTAATATTTTAGATATTGGCCTCTTCTGGACAGCGTTTCTTCTCTAGGGGATAGTTTTGGGGAGGGGTGGTTTTAAATTAAATTGGGTTTATTTGGGCGGTTTTGTAGGTTATGTGTTGGTTAGTATATATGAAGTATGTATATGTGTAACCCATGACCATTGGCGGAAGGGGGCGAGTCTGGGAATTAAGTTTTGCTAAGTGTTGTAATAGAATATATATAATTTTAGTCTTTTGTCGAGGGGGATTGGTGAGAATTTGGTGACACAAGGGTTGTGGGTTGGATTACCGCTTTTCTTTTCTGACAGAAATTGATTAGTCCCCACCCATCTCCAAGGTGTGTGTGGAGATGGGGCCGCCGAGGGATGGAGGTTTCGTCGTGTAAATGTTGGTGTTGGATTGGGGTGGTTTTTAGACAGCCTGTGAAAATTCTGAGGGCTGTATTTTGAGAGATTTGTAATTTATTTATTTGTGTTCGATTTTGAGGAGTGCTAGCGGACCATGCTGGTTGAGGCATAGTTCAGAATTGTTCTAAGTTTGTTTATGAGGTAGAGTGGGTTGAGTGTGTGTTTCCTATCGCCAAAGTTATGTTGGGAAAGGGTTCGGAGGGTGGTTAGAGTTTTCGTTTGGGTTGGAGGAAGTTGATTTGGTCCGATGTGGGGGGGAGAAACGTCAATATGAGTGTCATTAGGTTTGTAAGTCCTTAATATTTTGGGGTTTGTTTAATTGGAAGGGGGTGTGTTTCAGGCGGGTGATTATGGATGGACGGGGAGGGATTGATGAAGGGTCAGTTGGTTTTTTGGGTTTTTTTTTTTTTCTAGTGGTTTTTTTTTTTTTTATGGTTATGTTTTTTTTTGTTTTTTTTTTTTTTTCGTAAAAGGGTTGATGGAGGATTTTTTTTAAGGGGGGGGATGCGGTTCCATTCTGTTTGGATAATTAACCCAATTTTCTAATAGAGATGAAGAATATTCTTGGGTTATGAGTGTGTGGCGTGTTTTTTTTACCGTCGGGGTTTTGGGAGTGGGAAAATAAGACTGATGTCGTCTGCCTAAGTAATTAGTGGTGGATTGGTGGGTTGGGATGGGCAGATCTGCAGTGAAAAAGTTTTATTTTAAAAAAAAATAATTTATAATAATATAAAATTATTATAAAAAAAATTTAAAAATAAAATTATAAATATTAATTATAATTTTAATAATATAAAAATTAAATATATAAAAATTGGAAATAAAGTAAATTAAAGAATAAAAAAAATATAATAAAAATAAAAAAAATAAAATTGTTGAAAAAAAAAAAAATACTTGCAAAAGGAGATCAAATGAAGAAAGAATAATAAATCACCTTAATTAATTTAATCAATAACAATTCAGATAACTATTAAATTAAATCATACACTAGAAAATATTAAATATTAAATTAAATTCAGAGAAATACATTTAAAGTTAAATAAAAAAAAAAAATTTAAAAATATAATATAATTTTACAATTAAATTATTCAAAATTAACAAGAAATTAAAATACACAAATATCAAAATTCGGATGTGATAGGAGGAATGAGATGAGAGCTGATTAAGGGGGCGGCGCGCGAATCGCGAGAAGGGAGGAGAGTCGGGGGAGAGATGGAGAGTGGATGCGAGTGTGCGGAGGAAGCGATAGGATTTTACGAAATTAGAAGACGAAGATGATGAGTTGTATAGAGGCGTGAGCTTTAGTGAATGGTGACGACGAGAATGGCTCCCTGTGTGGGGAACGCCGATTTGTAATTTGAATAGCTATAGATATTATTTTTAGAATGGGAGAAGGGGACGAGGGTAAGAAGCAGAGAGAATAAGAGAAGAGTTGTAATAAATATCTTATGAGAGAAGAGAGGAGTAAATGGCAGTGGAGTTGTTGGGGTAATATATATGACTCTCTCTTTGTGGCCCAGAAACAAAATAAAGAAAAAGACCCCACAACAAATAAAAAACAAAAAAGGCGGATAGAAGTTTACATATTAAATTCCCCCCCAGTTTAAAGTCTTTAGTGAATTAATTTAATTTAAAATGGTATGACTCGATTTTGAATGAGAGTATGGTTGTTGTGGTAGAGGGAGGGCGGTGAATAATAAATTTTATTATGGGGGGGTGAGATAAGTTAAGGTGCGTACGTAATAGACATACATCCAACCACATGAAAACTAAACTGAAACTTACTACGCCGAACTGGGCTGAAACTACTGGGAACCAAAGAAAAGCCATTCTAATCTCTGTCAACTTATTATTACTTTCCTAGGACGGAGCCACTGCGGTGGGGAACAGTTTACTGGGAGCGTGGAAACTGAACTACTTGGAGGCGTACTGACTTGCTACCAGCGTGGATCAGTGGCCTACCACTGTAGTCGAAACTCTGTAGTTCCATTCTTAGCTTAAGGTGCTTATTTGATGTAACATAGCCATCTTTTACTTACTGGTTCGAGTATGTGGCCTCTGGCTAGGGGTAGTAAAGCAGAGGAATCTTTATTTATTATTTTTTTGTTATTACTGTTTTATTTTTCTATTGAAAAATAGGGTGGTTACAAAGCGAGAGTATTTGCGTAAAGCTGTAAAGCAAGTAAAGCTGAGGTTTTGGTCTCGGTAGAGAGAGAGGGTGTGATGGACCCTATGCATGACTGGGGCATATTTGCCCGAGAAACTGCTTATAAGCTCTCCTTTGGGAAAAGAGGGCCGAGTAAAGAAAACGTGTATGGTTATACTGAAAATGTTATCACGTTCTATTACTATAATATAATTGGTGACTTTATATAAGTATAAATCTCTTATCTGAATTTAAATCAGAGGCTATGTTAATTGGAATGGGAGATTTATAAGTGGTTTGAAACGTTTTGTGCGGAAGGGGTGTAGGGGACCACGGTTTTTCATTGTGAGAGTTTATTTTGTAACTCGTCAACCTTTTCGGGATTATTATTCGCATGTCATTTAGGCTTTTTGTTTTTTGGTATGTCGTTATGGCCTTAGTAGGTGGTGCTTTGGATAAAAGATTGAGTTGTGGGAGACCTAAGTGTGTTTTTTTGTGGTTGTTAGGAGTGGGGTAGTGTTGTGTGGGATTGGGTTGTGTTGGTTGTTGTGATTGGTGTTGTGGAGTTAAGAAATTCTGGGGAGGAAGGTTGTTGGTGTTGCTGTAATAGATTGGGTGATATTATGGGTTGTAATGGTATGTTATAGGTAGGTGTCGAACAATTGTTATTAGTGGTTAGCCACGATTTATGTTAATTGTGGGTAAGTATGTGGTTCTATTGGTTGTAGTTGTGGATGTGTATTTGGTTTTGGAGGTTAGGATAAATATATTAGCTATTCCGGTTTAGTTTTTGTGGGAGATCTTTGTAACAGGGCTAAATAAATTATTTCTTATCATGTATCCTTCACGTGGATTAGATTCTACTGTGTACTTGGGAACCACTTATCGTGCCTTGATGTTAGTTTAGAGTTAGAAATTTTCTTTTTAGACTTTAGACTTTTAGGAAACTATAGAACTGCACGTACTGATTGAACTACTAAAACATTACTAACTTAACATATGAGAAACTACTACTACGTTGCTTTTATTGCTTTATATACTAGTGACCTATTAACGGTAAAATACTAGTATAGTTGGGGTTAAAACTAGTTTTAAGCTCTCAGTTATAGAAATACAGGATAATATGGACAGAGTGTTTTGGGTGAGGAGTCGCCCCTTGGGGTTTTTTTTTTCTTTTTTTCGTTTTCTGTGGTTTTTTTTTTTTTGAATTTCCGTTGTTTTTGCTCCTCGCTCTGTACGCCAAATAGGGATGAAAGCTCGCAGGGGGATAAAATTGTGTTTTACTGCTTTAGGTTAAGGTTTTCGTTTGAAAACATTGTATATTTATTGTGAAAATTTGACAACTTTTTCTTTGAAAAACAAAAAACAAAAGGATATAACAATAGAAAACAAGATTTTCAATAAGAATTAAACGAGATATAGGAATCGGAAAGATAAGAAAAGTCTTGGGAGTACATAATTAAAAGTGGCTAAACTACGGGAACACATATCGTGTTGATTGTAAAGTAAAGTCGGATAAGCACGGCTCTCGGAAAGTACCCCCAGGAAATAACTCTTGTTTGTTTTATCTCTTTTTTTTCTCAGTCTTCTTTATTTCCCTCTCCATTTTTACTTTTATTTCAAATTACATTGCTAGGAAACTCATTTAGTGGATTAGATACTTTGTAAACTCTCGAGACAGATCAAAATAAATAACCCTTGTTAATTACTGAGCGACCCGAATACAAGGTGGCCCCCTCAACTTTTTCATCTTCAGCCAAGTGAAATATTTTTTGATTATGAATGTATGAGTGGAAAATGTTGTGTTTTTTTTTGTTGATTTGAAAAAAAAAACTTGAGAAATTGATTGTGAAAATAAAATAAATTGTGTTTGAAATATTGAATAATGATTATAGTATGATTAGGTTATATATAATATATTTATAGTTAGATATATATATATATATATATATTATATAAATAAATAATATTTTATTTTAAATAGTGGAATAATAATATAATATTTATTATTATGTCCTTATTGCTGGATATATATACTTTTGGTGGGCTATCCTCTGCTCTGCATCTTGATCTGGCTATTGAGTGTTCAGCTAGTACAATTAAAACAGCACCACACACACCACGAAGCGGCACACCATGTTTTAGCAGGGAAAACAAAGAATTGATGGGTTGTGACAAGGGGTGGGGAGTAAAGACTAAGCGACGTTAAAGACGTAAAGGACGTAAGGACGTTATCGCACAGGAGGGTAGCGTGGGGGGGTCATGAGTGTCTCGGGGTTGAGCGGAGGCTTTGCGCAACGTCATTTACGTCCTTTTAGGGGTGTTTAGTAAAAAATCAGGCGTCTTCTTTTTGTTTTTAAGGGACGTAAAGACGTAAAAAACCGTGAAAGACGTTTTCGCCATGGAGGGGGGTTGGAGAGTGTGTGTGTATCTCTTCCTCTTCTTGTGTCTGGGCGCGGTTTTAATTTTTTGAAGTTCTGCTCAGGACGCTTACGTGCTTGGTAGGGTATGGTAGATGTAATATGTGTAATTTTGATCTTTTATTTTTATTTAAAACATGTTTACACACGCATAAAATTCTAGTGAAAAATATGACTTGGAAGGGTTATTCAGAGTAGGGGATCAATAGGGAGTCAAATATGGTATGGTAGAGTTGATGGTTTGTTATTGTTGTTTTTGTTTTCTTTTTAGTTTGTGTGAGGTGTGTAGTATGATTTACTGATTTACTGATAGTTTTATTGCCGCGTAATGTTATTATCTTTTTGTAACGTAAGAAGTTAGTTCACGTGATAGCAGTCAATGACCAGCATAAATTTTTTTGTCTTTATAAAAACAAAAGTTAGATTGTACTATTTTTGTTATATTTCAAGCACTTTTTAGCCTTTTTTTATATATTTTTACTCTCACGATAATATATAGGTGTTTTTTAGTGTTTTAGTAAGTAGTTGGGAATAATATTGGTAAGTTCATTGGAAAACCCTATGATAGTAATTGCTGTTTATAGTATTATATTTGTATATATAGAATATTTATTGATATAGTGGGTATATATTTTTATTTTAAAATTAGTTAGGTAGTATTATTTAGTTATTATTTCTGTTATCTATATATTGATTTGATTTTTTAATGTTTGGGATTGGACTAGTATATATATAGTGGTATTATATAGGTATATGATAATATTATATAGTATGATATATATATATATATAGTATTATATATTATATATATATAGTATATTATATTTATATATATTATATATATACCCACGGATTATTATCATTGGTCGGGAGGTTGTGGTCTCTAATTGAGTTTATCTCTGAGACTAACATCGAAGAACGCGCACCCTTGGGTTTGTCTCTGTGGTATTTTACCATTAATTTTGTCTCGCGGGTTGGGTGGACAGATACGGTTTGGTTCTTGGGTGTATTACCCGGGGCGATGAGATGTTTGGTTTAGGCGCCCGAAATGGTTTCGGTGTGTGCGAGCCAGCGGCGAACTGGTAAGCTCTGAATTGGTTCGTGATTTGGGGAGTTGAACGCGCAGAGGGCGGGGATGGCCAGAGACAGAGATACACTTTGGATTAATAAAGGTAAACGATGGGCATTTTTCGAATGATGCGTGATCACATTGGTGGGTAGGTGAGAGTGTGTATGGTCTTGCTTTACTATTCATCGGTTGACAAGGTTTCGGGCTAGCTAACATTTTTAATTTTTATATATAGAGTTCCGTGTGAACTTGCAGTCAGCCGTGGAAAGGTTTTCCTTATTGTCTTTAGATGCGCGAGATGCGGGTATGTGTGACTTTCTATGTGTAACGATGTATGTGTCAGAACTACTCTGGCCCACCCATTGGATATGTAATGGATTTTACTGGCATGTGCTAGATGCTCATCGGTACACGGTTTTGGGTAAGATAGCATTTGTTGGTGGGTTTTAGGAGTGGTTTAGGACTTGTATATGTAATGTCATTATAGTTAGGCCCTAAAACGTAATATGGTGACGAGAACAAAAGGGGGTTAGGGGGATGAACAAAGGGGGGTAGGGTAAAAAAAAAATGTTCATGAATGTGTGGTTATAAGTAGAAAGTGTGATGAGCATGTGCTCATGGCACGCATAACACACCACACTCACGTAGGGGGCATGTTGCGTACATCAATAGATATAAAGGATTTTTGAAATTTTTAGAAGAGTGAGGAGGACCGTTTCTCTCGTGTGTTGTATGATGGTTGAGCCTCAGACCTACTTGGGGTTGGTGGAGTTTCGGGGTTGTTGTTTATGATTAATTTTCTGATTTGCTGGCCCTTTGGGTAATTATAAAGGTTTGCCAGATTTTGGATGATTGTATTTGTTTTAGGTGTGAATGGATGGAGTTGTGATAAGGGAATGTATGTATTGTGTGATTTGTATTTATTGGGTTTAATTGGCCCTCCTAGGATAGGGTCACTGAAAGAAAAGGCAGCCAGGTGACGCTGGGCTCCACAGGTCGTATAATATATATATATATATATATATATAATAATTATATATATAATATATAATATATATATATATTATATATATATACTATATATAATATATAATTATATATACTATATATATATAGTATATATATATATATATATAAATGAAAAAAAAAAAAAAAAAAAAAGTTAGTGTAAGGGTAGTTTAAACGTAACTAAGCTAAACACACACACACACCTTTATTGATCCAATCCAGTTTGAAAGAGTTAATTATCGGAAATCCTTTTGTATGAAAAATATAAAGTTACTTCTTTTTTTCTTAGTTACAGGTGTAACTATATAAATCGTATTATTTGATTAATTATAAAGTGTTTTTTTTTAAAATAAAAGAAGAAATGAGATGATGCTCTTTCCTTTTAGGATTGGGGGTTTTTTTTTCAGGTAGTGACAGGGTTTTTTTGTTAAACCCTTACCTCACACCATCATAACAAATAACATAATATTAAGAGGTGAAAGTTAAAAAGGCCTACCTGAGAGCCCAGGCCAAAAAACCTCACATAATATTACCAATTGTGGGATTCTGTTTCACCACCACTTCCACGCCGATGAGAGTAGAGGTTCCCGAGGAAGTTTGAAGGAGAGGGAGAGTTTCGGCCCCTTCGCAACCTTTTCTTAATTGTATCCTATAATACTAAATTGACCTTAATAGGTTCCAAACACAGGGCACTTATTTTTCTAACATTATCTTTACGTGCAACGTTACGAACAGATAATAAAAAAAAAAAAAATACCCAAATAACCCAAATTAGCAAATAGAACGTGGAAAAAAAAAAAAAAAAAAAAAAAAAAAAAAAAAAAAAAAAAAAAAAAAAAAAAAAAAAAGGGAAAAAGAAAAAAAAAAAAAAAAAGTAACTTTATCCCAATAACTTGTAGTACCTCTTGCAGACTCTCTGTATTCAGATCATCTCTCAATCTGTAGGCAAGCAAAATGTTTAATAAGCAGTTTTCATTAAGGATGCAC
>JABUQX010002668.1:32500-41484 GCA_015478945.1 Trachelipus rathkii | reverse complement strand
TACAGCAGCAAGGAGCCCTTTTAGCAACGGTTTATGTGAAAGAATGGTAGGACTTTTAAAGGACTCTATCCGGAAGTTGAGAGAAGGGATCCATCTTCGAAATAGGATTTGATGTGGTCGGTGGGCAGCGAAAAATAGCCCTGTCCGATGCAAATGGGGTTTCCCCTAACCATTTGTTATTTTGGCAGGAATCACTGGTTTCCCAACTTACTTAGTTGGGGAGAAGAAAAGGGTTGGAACTTTGGAGGAAGGAGAAGAGAGTGCGATGCTGAGGAACGTGTGACTGGCCTTCATAAAGCCAGAGAAATACACATTAGACAAGAAAAATTGAGGAAAAAATAAAAAGGCACTCGACCAAAATGTGAAGGAACACCATATTGAGTTAGCGATACCGGGAGAAGAGAAGAAGATAAAAGAAGAAGGAGAAAGAGAATGGAGAGGACCTGCGGAGGTTGTCGGGAGATTAGGAAAAACAGTGGTCGTGAAACACGGAGGGACTATTAGAGAAATTAATAGAGTACATATCACGAGACTAGGGGGAGATTACCCCCACAAGAGGATGAGGGAAGAACGTAGGTGAGGAACAATCCAGAGAAAAAAGGGAATTATAGGGGAGAGGGGGATGAGGCCTGCAAGGGACAATACTTAGAAGACGATGCGGTAGTTCGCGATGAAGGATAGAAAATGTAGAAGAAAGATCTACAGATTACAGAAGATACACGAAGAGATTCCCATGACTCGCAAAAAGGAAACTTTTAAACAAGAGAAAAAGGTATATCATGTGAGAAAAAGTAATGGAGAAAAAAGAGTATTTCAAATAGTTAGTAGAGCTGGAAAAGCCACCAGTAAAAAGTATAATGAATGTTTCAACGTCATAGATGTTGGAGATGGTACGGACCCCAATGGATAGGATTTCAAAGGAGTATAAGATATAAAGGAGGGGAGGGACAAGCCTAGGCACGAGAAAATATGAGCGCTCGAGATGGAGATAGAAATCTGCAGAGGATACAGTAGGGATGGTACGTGGTAACTATCCCAGAAGAAGATAATAGAAAGAAGAAAGAGATATTAGACTAGTTGGGAAGAAAAATGAGCGTAATGAGGTGGTAGAGAATAAAGGACAAAAAGGCATCTCATTGAAATGGGGGGTTAATTCAGTACAAAAAGATGAAAAATGGAACAGTAAAATGTATGGATAAAGCGCAGATGGGTGGTGAGAGTATACGAAGAAAAAGAGGGACTTTTTGCGACTGATGCCCCAACATGTTCTTTCTGGTGAGCTTATGAAATTTTGCATGACCATCATTGTTTTATGGATATGAGTTGAAGACAATTGGATATAAAAGAGCGGACTTACCTCAAGGGAAAAAGATATTGAACATAAAGATGTGTTTGGGTAGCGCTCCTTAGAAGACGAAAAAAAGGATGTATATGGAAACTAAGGAAAGCCGTTTACGGTTTAAAGATGACTTGCCCCAAATAAATAAAGGAATAATTTTTTTTAAAGTAAATAAAATAAAACCTTATTTAATATTATTATTAGCTTATATATATATATATATTATATATATATATATATAATATAGATATATATATATATTATTATATATATATATCAGGTAATTATATATATATATAGGTATATATTATATTATATATATTATATATATAGTTATATTATTAGTATATATTATAATTAGAGAGAGGAGAGAGGAGAGAGATGGAGAGATAGAGAGAATCAGTACTTGTCAAGCCATTATATAGAGAAACCTTTATGAATAATGATATATCATTGCAGGTGAGGGGCAGATTCTCAAATTTTATTGACCATAATTGACAGATTAATTTTACGTAAATGAATTAACGTTGATTTATGGACGCTCAAACAAATGTCTATATCTTTCCGGAATACCATAACAGGGCATTCAAAACTATTGTGTAAAAAAACCATCGTAGAGAATAATTCTGATTCACAAGATGGGTTTTCTGAATCTTATAGACTGTTTTAGTCTGATCGCCAGCAATTCCAGCAACAACGGCATATGTTGAAAGGAGTTTTTCTATTCTTAGCTAAATTCGTATTAAAAGATTCCCTCCAGCACGATGAGCAGGACAGACTGTTCAATTTGGCCTTACTAATTCCACAAGAAACAGGAACTTTTAACTTAAGTTTATCAAATCTCTCATCCGTGGAGTATGGAAACAAATATTATAGAAACTAAGTTCGCGCAGAAGAAAAGGAAAGAAGATTGATCTATTTACAGTAGCTAAGTTTGGTGAGTCTCTTACATAACATTGTATCCATTTCATAATATATATAATATATATTATATATATATTATATATATATTATATATATATATATAACTATATTAATATATATATATATATATATATATATTATATATATATATATAACATTTTTAAATTATTTTGGTGCCTTCCCATGTTTTCGGTTCACGAGCTGCTAACTGATATATATATATATTATACAATATAAATATAAAATATAATTATATATATTTATATTATATATTATTATATAATAATATAGGTGATAATCAAAATATATATATAATATTATATCTAATAATAATAATATTTACGCATTGCCTAAAATACACAAACAAACTCTGAAAATTCACCCACTTTTGAGATCAAATGTGGAAATATCTCATTGTGCACAGGAAAAACCACACCGGATATTAACACACGAAAATTGACCGCACAATAGTCTGAACAGCATTTCATGCCATATCTTAAACTGAACTCTTTATAACAATCAGTTAAATACAAAATAATTTGAAAAATTATGTAATTCTTCAAACTTAAAAACCTTGAAGCCCAACAATATATTCGCCCTCACTATGATGTAGAATCTAATTGTCATAAAAATGTACCCGGTAATCTTGATTGAACGATGTGAAATAATAATTAACGGAAACCGTCGCAATCACTCTAAAATAACCTACCCCAGACACATCAAGTACCTGAATATTGAACAAACACATCTATGAAAAACCTTCTTAATTAACTCTGAAATTCTTATCATCAACAACTACCGCTTTAAATTGTGAAAGAAAACCAATTATTCTACAACAAAACATTGATGGAAAATGCCCGAATGGGCTCAAAACTTGGACTACATTTGGCTGACTTCTATATTGCCAATCTGGAAAAAACCGAAATCCTTTCGTGATACAAAGAAACTTATAAACCCCGTATTTTACGTAAGGTATGTCGACGACACCCTCACTATTTTTAGGGAAGAACCCCCCAACACCGAGGGAAGAACAAGTGGAAACCGCGAAGTTTAATGTGTTTACCCATGTCGACGAATTTTTTGCGTATGGGGGCAGAAGAGTTTTGCGTCCAGTAATAATAGAATTAAACATAGATTGAAAGATGGAGAGAGGTGAAGAAAGAGGAAATTTCTCTGGAATCGTCCGGAGTGGATGTGAAGGTGGATAAAGAAGGAATCCTCTTATCACAAACGGGGTATGTGAGGAACATAGAGATACCTGACAAGAAAGACTTACAAAGGCACACACCGATACTAATCGACCCTAACAAGAAAGGAGGTGGGAGGTGAATAAGATTGACGAAGCTATAGCCCTATTGAAGAAAAATGAACTGGCAGAGGCCAACACATCGGAAAGTTCCCTAGATTATATGGGCGACCACCGCCAAGCGCCACCGTCACTAAACCCGGCAAGTTAGAAGAAAGGGTATGGCCAAAAAAAAAGTGAGTACACTTATGAATGTCAGCAGATTACCTGTGTCAAAATTCTGTTGTGTTTAAGACGAAACAATTTCCTTTTGCTTTGCTGATCCGAGCCCACTTTACTAATAAAATTATGGTAGCGTATAAAATATTAAAATAGGATGAAAACCATAATAGGATTGAACATGTAGTGTATATTAATGAGAACGGGCAAATTAAAAAAGAATACCTACAATCATAAAAGAACATTTCTAAAGAATTAATTACTCTATGATCTGATATTATGAAATTATATAAATAAAATTGGAAAATATAGAAGAATAAATTGTAAAAAAAAAAAAAATAACTTATAAAAAAAAAAAAATAAATAACAATGAAATGAAAAAATTTGTTTTATAACATGATATAGTCATTAAAATGCCTCATTTCTCGACCTTACTATGTAAACTGAAAGCTTTGCGTGTTGAAAAAAGTATAGATCAATACATCAGTTAATCAATAGAATTCAAGAGTTTCACGCTTAAAATTCACATACGAAACTTAGGAGTTGAATATAATTGCTATTCTGTACTCTTTTTATGTACATTTAACAAAATCAATGTCTGGTGTTCTGACTGCTCATTATCTACAGGCATTACATGTCAAACCTACTGATTAATGGTCTTGTATATGAACTTGGATTCTATTCGGAACGAACTATTGAGCTCAAATAATGTGTAGATCGTAAAAATCTTTAGTGTATCTCAGACGAGTGTTTCTCAGCAACCAATGTGTATCAAGTAAACTGGATTATAACTATTGTTTTGATGGATAGACATTTTTAGGCACGAGCCGACGACTTGTCTAAAGTAAAATTTATAATTAAACTGTGGTGTACAATATCAGTTAAAAATTTTTAATTAATAAACCCTTACAAAATTAAAATTATTAATAAAGAAAGTAAAAAGAATCAGAAAAAATCGATAAAAGTTTTGCTTCTTCAAAAAAACTTCCAATTGCTATTTCATGTGCTCGTCTGAAGACACTCGAAGGAGAAGAGGATCAGCTCGCCCAAAATTATTCGGATAAATTTTTTTGAATTTCTCGCACTCTTCAAACTAAAGGGACACCTCAAAAATTAAAGCTAGACTATACCATAAGTCCAATACAATGTATCCTTCCATTTAGCAACAGAGAGTGCGTTGCCCGGAACAAGCATCACGTGCTGTAACCAATTTAATCATTGGGCCACGTTATTTTAAGACTGTACGTCGACAGTGATATTTGGGTTATTACGAAAGAAATAAGATATGGTCTGCCAGCTCGCCATTATCAACATCTAGACAGTCAGCAAAATCTTGGAACATTTCAATACGGCACATGGTCAATCAAACTGTTAGATCATCTCATAAAACCTTTTTCACTTTATGTGAGATACGGAACGTGTGAAAGTCTCAGAAAAACTTAAAAGATTGCGAAAGGCCTTCTTTTCGTGTCAAAACACGCACACCAGACATTAACATAAAAAATTTTTAGTATTTATCAGATCAGACTCAATGTATCATTTGATTTACTATTTAATATCAATCTTGAAAGACTGATATTCGCTTAAGAAAGAGAAAATAATCCTCACGAGGCAATGTTCTCAAGGATATCAGATAGACGCGAAACGATGTCGGGAAACCTATGTAATATTATTTTCTTTGCGTTCTCCTGTAATATTATTTTCTCAAAGATTATTTTAAGGAAATTTAATTATTATAAAAAATTAAATATGTAGAACGTTTTGGAAATAAAATCACAAAAAGAAAATATAATATAATAAATAAATAATGAGATAATAAATGAAAGTACAAAATGACTTTAATAATAATACATAATAATAATATCAAGTAATAAATAATAAATAATAATAATAAGTGAAGTGAATAAATCATGGTAAATAAGCATAATAAATAATTAATAATAATAATAATAATATAAATAATATGGTTTCTCAATAATCTCAATAATAATAATGCAATAATAGTTCTCTACAATTTTTCTCTCGACGTCCGACTCCGACTCCGACTCCACTTGCACAGTGGAGTTTGTCAGACTCGACGACTCGACTCCGAGCTTTCCGACCTCCGGGAAAATTGCACCGACTCCGACGACTCCGACTTCCGACTCCGCATGCCCTAATATTATTTCCAGTAGAAAGCATAGTTATTATTTTATTTATTATTATTATTAGTTATTATTATTATTATTATTATTATATTATTATTATTATTATTATTATTATTATTATTATTATTATTAATTATTATTTATATTATTATTATTATTATTATTTTATTTTATTATTATTATTATTTATTATTTATCAAAAACTTTTATTATATATTCATTATTATTATTATTATTATTATTATTATTATTATGTATTTTATTATTATTATTATTATTATTATTATTATTATCCAATTATTAAATTATTATTATTATCAATGGTTTTTTATTGTTATAAATATTATCAATATAATGGCATTTCTTTATTTTCTTTTATTGTAACAGTTTTTTTTATTATTATTATTATAGGTTATATTTATTATTATTATTATTATTATTATGATTCATTATTATTATTATTTATATATTTTATTCGATTATTAGTATTATATATTATTATTTATTTATTATTATTATTCCTTAGCACATATTATTAATTGATTATATATGTGATGAAAAGTAAAATGAATTTATTGATTGTATAATCCATTTATATTCATTGGTTATCTCAAGTTTTTTTTTTTCATTGGTTGAATTATTTATATCTTGTTAAGAACTTTCTTATTTATTCATAAATATAATCTTTATTATATATAATTAATATTGTGTGACGGTAGAATTCTTTAACATTATTATTTATTTCCATTAACATTATGTTATTTGATTAATCAATATGAAGTCATAATCATTATTGGATTATTATTATTATTCATTTACTTATATATATTGATTATTCCTCAATGCGTATATTTTTAATAAAGTCCCATATATTATTTAAATTTATTATTATTAATCCAGGGAATTTTATAGTATTAACTATATTATATATATATATACATAATTTGCACTTATGATTGTATATTTAACAGCATATGTATCTATCACCAAAATTATATTCTGCATTATCTTTATATTTGTATCTATCGTATTATAGTGTAATCTAAGTTCCTTATACTTTATCGTATATTTACGAATCTCTCGGCATCTACTAGACTCTAGCCTCTACTAAATTATTATTATTATATATCTATTATTATTGATTTATGTATTTGTACTTATTGTGATTTATTTAATCTCATAGTAGGTTAAATTATTATTTATATTAGTTATTATTATTTTATTTTGGATTCAGTTATTTATTATTATTTATATCATTATATGCATTATTATATATATATATCGGATTTCTCATATGCTCTTTGTGTATCAAAGAAACGGTGCCGAAAAAAAATACCACGCTCCATACAAATATCAGCTCTCTCTCATATATAAAAATATTAGTTAGAATGATAATGCCCAAATGCTAAAAACGCATCAGAAATATTAGGAATGATAAATGTTATCACAATCATTATTTTTATTTTATTTCATTATGTTTCTTACTTATATAATATTATTATATTAGTTCTTCATTATTCGATTATTATTAAAACATTGACTACAATTATTAATTATTTAAATGTATTATTATTTTATTAATTATTATTATTTTATTATTTCATTATTATTATTATTATTATTATTCAATAGTTATTTATTTATGTATTATTCGTCCATGTATTTTATTATTTAATTTGTATTATTTTAATATTCTGTATTATTATATTATATTATTATTATTATTATTATTATTATTATTATTATTATTTTATTATTATTATAATTTTTCCTTCGGACATGTATCTTGACGAAAATAAGAAATATTGCCAAGCAGAGTTTGAGTGCCAGACTGAAGGAAGATTCGCACATCCAGACAACTGTGATCAGTTTTACGAGTGTCTTAAACCTGGGGATCCACCATTTATGAAAATGCTGAGAGATTGTCCAGCTAAACTTATCTGGAACGATGATACTAAAATATGTGTCTCAAGGGACAACTACGATTGTAAACGAGGAAAACGTTGAAAAAAAATTATGATGACATGTGCAACAGATGCAGACGACCAATTCGAACAAGCTGATTCAACCGAACCAACAGAACCTATTATATTCTAAATCTAAATCAAATTATTTATATATTATTTGACATTGTTTTTACCTATTTTTTTTTATTATATTTATTAAAAATATTTTTGCAAATTAAATTTACATTTCATTCAAGCTGTAATCAGGCTGTTGTCTCTAATTTTCAACTTTGCTTTGCCGTCACAACATCCATAAAATATGAAATAAACTTTTTCTTTACTTTCAAAGAGATTTAGCCTCACTCATTCGCATGCACATATATTAGAAATCCATTCTAAACATTCACTTAAAAACCTCTTAAACTTCCATCAAACTCTTTTTGTTATTCCTCTAATTTATAGTTTATATAAGCTGATATAATGCTTAAAAATAGATTATGTAGACGCAATTTTTCAAATACGCGAAAGAAAAATGATTTTGAAAATACATACATGCTCATCTTAATTATTTGATATATGACTCGAATTACATGAATCAATAATTAATATGATTCATATATGAGTGAGATTAATTGAATACGCAGGATTATATACATAATTTAAGTGTAATAAGATAAGTGAAAATAATAATAATATATAATAATAGGCAGTGAATAGATAATAATAATAATGTAGTAATGATAAATTAATTAAATAATAATAATAATATAATAGTATATAATAATAATTAATAATTAATAATATAATAATAATTATTATATATATTGCAAAGAATATTTCTAATAACTACTCCTCAAATAACTTCGCTAACATAAGTGTTCTATATTAATTTTTTCTATTATTATAGTACAAATTCTATATTGAGTATATAATAAAACATAAATATAATAATGCCTTGTAAAAATGATTCCAAGCTTTCGTCCGCACACGGTGGACATTTTCGAGGAGTTTATCGACTAATATTTATATAGAATAAGATAAATATATGTCATATAATTATATTATAAATATACTTTAAAATATTTACTAATTAAATTATCAATATATAATAAGTAAGATTAAAACTAAAATATTAAAATTACGGAAAATATAAATATTGTATA
>JABUQX010002668.1:20000-22500 GCA_015478945.1 Trachelipus rathkii | reverse complement strand
TTCTTGTAAACTAATAACAAAAATAAATAAATAAAATTATTAAATTTAAAAGTTAGAAAAGTTAACTTACATTGACTTTTTGTCATTTAAAGATGTTCAAAAAATTGGACATTTCATGTTATATTTTATGTTTATCATTGGTTTATGTTTCCTTAAGAGCAACGATTCCCCTAGTCGCACTTCATAAAAATCATTTTTCCTTTTATGATGGAGAAGCCCTCTTTTATGCTGTTTTCGGGATTTTTGTGGTGTTCTTCTTTAAAATGTTGAAATATTTTGCTCGGGTTATACTTATGCTGCGACATTCTCATGTTGAGGGTATTCGTTGTGTATCCGTTGAGTAATGGGTGGGGAGGGGTTGATGATTTGATTTACTGGTTTACTGATTTACTGCTTTAAAATCAGTAAACTATTACAATTTACTATGATATTTTATTCAAAGAACTTATTTTTTATGTTATGTTTGATAAAATTTTGTTATGTTTACAGTTATTCGTAGGTCTGTATGATAATTTAGACAAGGTTATGATAAATTTTTGTTAAATATTACTGTGTTTTTGTAAAATTAACGTTATTATGTTAGAGATATGCTTGGAAAAAATGAATAGGTAAAGTTTTGTTTACAATGCTAGTTACTTTAATGGTGTTAAGGGTGGAACTTTGTTAATGTTAACTGTTTATTAGTGCGGTGTTCTAGTTGTTTGTTGTACATTATTTTCTTAATTCATATGATGTTATGTTAGCTTTATTAATGTGAAAACATTGTTTTGTTAGCATATATTCGCTGGTGGTTAGTATATAAAGAACTCATTTTTGCTATGTTTATCCGAAATGATACTCGAAATGCAACGTAAATCAATAGTGTTAATGTAAAATTAACATTGATATGTTAGAGATATACTTGAAAAAGTGTGAATAGGTTACGTTTTGTACGCTGTGTTAGGTACTTTACTGTTGTTAAGTATGGAACTTTGTTAATGTTAGTTGTTTATTCATGCGTAAGGTGTGTTAGGTTTTGTCATTGTGCATTATATTCTTAGTTCTGGTAATGCTATGTTAGCTTTATTAATGTGAAAACAATGTTACGTTAGCATATATTCGTTGGTTAGTATATAAAGAACTTATTTTTTACTATGTTACTGTTGCTAATGTTGTTGTTGTTGTTGTTGTTGTTGTTGTCTAACGTGAATATATACTCTTTTGATCTGATATGGTTCGTTCGTGCGTCGTATTCTTGTTTACTTTCTTCTGATTGGTTGAAAAAAAGAATCTCATTACCTTTAAGGATTGTTTATACACTCTATTTTCTTCAGTAGGATATTTTTCGCCGTGCTGATACGTTGACATCTCCCCGCATCTCTACGCAAAACTTTGTTATGTTTGCATTTATTTGTTGGGGATTATGATAGTTAGGTAAGGTTATGATAAATTTTTGTTAAATATTACTATGTTAATGTAAAATTAACATTGTCACTGGTCTGTATGATAATTAGACAAGGATGTGATAAATTTTCTTGTTAAATATTATTGTGTCAATGTAAAATTAACGTTAATATGTTAGGGATATGTGTTTGAAAAGTATGAATAGATTACGTTTTGCATGCAATGTTAGTTACTTACTGGTGTTAAGTGTGGAACTCTGTTATTTAATGTTAACTGTTTATTCGTGTGTAAGTTTCTGTGTTAGGGTTTGTCATTGTACATTATTTTCTTAGTTCATGTTACGCAATGTTAGCTTTATTGATGTGGAAACTTTATTACGTTAGAGTATATTCGTTGATCAGTATGATAATCGGCACAAGGTTATGATACATTTGCTAAATGTTACCGTGTCAGTGTAAGATTAACGTTAATATGTTGTGGGGAGATAGTTTGAAAAAAGTGATAATAGGGTTACGCTTAAATGCAATGTTAAAGTTAGTTTCACTGGTGTTAAGCGTGGAACTCTTGTTAATGTTAACAGTTTATTCGTGTGTAAGTTGTGTTAGGTTTGTCTTTGTACATTATTTTCTTAGTTCATGTTACGCTATGTTAGTTTTATTGATGTGGGAACTTTATTACGTTAGAGTATATTCGTTGATCAGTATGATAATTAACCAATGTTGTGATAAATTTTAGTTAAATATTACCATGTTAATATAAATTAACATTGTTATGTTAGAGATATGCTTGACAAAGTGTGAATAGGTTACGTTTTGTATACCATGTTAGTTACTTTCCTGTTGTTAAGTATGGAACTTTGTTAATGTTGACTGCTTATTCGGACTTATAAGGTATGTTAGGTTTGTCGTTGTACATTATAATCGTAGTTCAGTTGATACTATGTTTGCTTTATTGTTGGGAAAACTTTGTTACGTTAGCATATACTCATTGATCTGTGTGATAATTACACACTGTTGTGATAAATTTTTGTTAAATGTTACTATGTTAATATAAAATATCAGTGATATGTTAGAAAAAGTGTGAATAGGTTACGTCTTTGTATGCTATGTTAGTTACT
>JABUQX010002668.1:5000-15000 GCA_015478945.1 Trachelipus rathkii | reverse complement strand
TCCCTCTCACGTTTCTCCACCTGTCCTCCATACCTCTCCTAAACTCCCTCCCACACACTATCTCCTCCAATTTTTCCACCTTTATCACTTCCACTCTCCTCTTTTCTCTCCTCTCCCTAACCATCACCTCTCCTCCCACCCTTATCCTGGCAATCACCAAATAGTGATCCGATATCCCCCTCCCCGCCCCTCTAAATACATTTACATCTAATAATCTACCTCTATCCTTCCCATTTACACACACATAATCTAGTAACGCCTTCCCCCCCGTTATCTCACTCTTCCATGTATACTTATGATTCTCACTTTTTTTGAACCAAGTATTCCCTACTATCATTCTTCTTTCAACACACAATAACCTCCATCAGACTTTCTCTCCTATATTAGTTATTCCTCTCCCTACCCCAAAAGGTCCCCATTATTCTTCCCACCCCCTCCCTCCCAACTCCTGCATTCAAATCTCCCAATAGACAAATTTTATCATTTACCCCAAAACTTTCCCAACACTCATTCAGCTCTCCCCAAAATCTTTCTCTCTCCTCCTCCCTCGCTCCATTCACTGGTGCATATGCGGCAAACCCACATTTCCCTGAATTTCACTTCCTTTTACCCACATTATCCTAGAACTCACCTGGTTACACAATCTCACCTGAACCCAATACTCCTTCCTCATAACTATTCCCCACCCCCTTCCCTCGCCCCCTCACTTCTCGTTCACCCCTCGGAAATCATACCCCTTTGTATCCTCCAAAAATTCATCTCCCTTCCTTTCACTTAGTTTCGTTATCCCTAGCACATCCAACCTTTTTCCTCAAACATCAACCCTACTTCCTCCCTCTTCAAATCTCCGTTTACCCCTTCACATTCATACACCCCACCCTAATTACCACTCTCCTCCCCATCTTTCCCTATTTCTATATATAACTCAATCAGGCTGTACGCTTTATGGGACCCCCCACCCTTGGTACTTCCCAACACCTAGGGCTACCACCCCGCTCACCAACCCACAATAACAACAACAAAATACGTTAAAATAATATAAAAACAATAAAAGGTTAAAACCCACACTGTCAATTTATATCTATTCCCCCACCCTCCCCTCTTCTTTTTTTTTTTTTTTTTTTTTTTTTTTTTTTTTTTTTTTTTTTTTTTTTTTAAATTACCCGTTAACTTAATTATCTATTAAAAACCTTTAATTACTTATTTATCTATAAAAATTTATCTATTATTATCTACTCATCTATTTATTTATCTATTTATTTATAAAACTTTATCTATTTATTAAAAACTTTATTAATTACTTAAAAACTCCTTAAAATCACTTCCAATAAAAAAAAAGGTTAAAATGACAATATACAGTAAAAATATAAAAGGTTATAACCTACACTATCAATTTATATTTATTCCTACCCCCCTTCCCCCCTCCTCTTCCCTCCCACTCCCTCCCTTTTCTTTCCTCTTTAAAATTTACACACGTTAAAAAATTTTATTATCTATTAAAAACTTTATTTAATCTTTAAAATTCTTTAAAATCTCTTATATTTACAAATATATATAAAATCGCTTATACTTATTTAAAAATTCTTTAAAATCTCTTATATTTACAAATATATATAAAATCGCTTACATTTACAAATATACACTTATATATATATATTTATTAACTATTCCTTTATATATGCGCAGCAGTGTATGAAGTTATCTGCAACTTATTACTAAAATTCACGTAACAACTGAGGTCTGCAAGAGTTATCTTAAACAAAATTTACCAAATCAATCTCACGAGTTATTACAACTTATCCTTCTGACAAAATATTATTAGTACTTCCTATGATATCTTCAAAATAGTATAAACCTTCTGCTAGTGCACGTATTCCACCAAACTTATTTGCACACTTCAAGTCGAGATGTAATTACGAAGGATATTCTGCTCTTGATTTAGCAATGGTATAAGTTATATCACCGAGTATTACATTAACTTAAAGATGACCTTACCAAACAATTACCTAAACACTTCTAGGTTTCAGCCTGTAACTTGTAGCATCAATTCGTCTTGACTTCAACTCAATCCTCTAAATTAAACCTCGTATACTAGATATACAATAACAGTTTAAAATTTATCTTCAATTTATAAATCTTGCTAAATTTGTTATTTCTTTTTCATTTACACTATCACAATCAAGAAGATTATTCATTTACAAAGTCGAAATCGTTAAAGTTTACAGTCGAGTATTTTCACACATTATTCTTCATATCTACTACTTCTTATAATATTTACAAGTAATGTTGGTATATAGAGTCACAAATACTACCCACAAGGGTTACATAAAATTCTAAGTCTATAACAAGACTAATTTCACAAACTTTAATAAAACGCAACTCCTGCTATTTGGAGCACGAATTTCATGTCAACCTCCTCTCACAATCGCTCGAGTATATATATATATATATATATATATATATATCTAGCAACAGGATAAGCAAAAATAAATCTTAAAAAAATATAAATGTATATACATTGTATATATTGTTATATTATTATGTTATATATATACATTATATATTAAGGTTATTGCTGGTTAAGCATATATTATATTACTATTGTTGTTGGCTACATATATTAGTTGTTGGTTATTATATATATATATATTATAGCATATATTATTATTATTATATTATTACAAGCATATATATATTGCTAAACATATATAGATTAGCAGCATATATTATTATACATATATATGTTGGTTTTTTGTTATTATTTACATATTATATTTAGTTATATATTATTAAGCATACTGCTATATATATATATACATATACAGAAAGGTTGTTACAGGTTGGTTATTGATATACAAGGCTATATATATTATTGTTGCTACAGTTAGCATAGTTAGCATATATATGTATATGATATGTTGGTGCCATAGCATATTATATTACATATATATATATATATACATATATATATATATTATTATATTATGTTATTACATATATATATTATATTGTTGTTATACTATATATATATATATATACATATATATATATATATATATATTATTATTGGCTATTACAAGGTTGCTAAGGCTACAGATATTTGATATTTCATATATATAAGGCTTATTGTTGCTGTTATATTGTTACAGCTATATATACATACATATATATATTATATGCTATATATATATATATATATATACATATTGGGTTATTACATATATATATATATATATATATATATATATATAAATATATATAAATATATTAGCATATATATATATATATATACATATATATTATTAAGTTATATATATATACATATACATATATATATATATATAGTTGTTATTGAAGATATTATATATTACATATATATTATATTTATTTTTATTTCATAAACATATATACATATTATTATAAGTTGTTATATGTATATATATATACATATATATATATATATACATATATTATTAAGGTTATTATTGGCTATTATTATATGATATATATAGAGGGCTAGTATATACATATATATATTGGTTATTATTATTGGTTATTATTGTTATTACTATATATATATATAATATATTATTATATTATATATATATATATTATATATTATGTTATATATTATTATTATATATATATATATATATTTATATACTTATTATAATAATATTTTCCTTTCAATTCATTGAAGAAAAACCTTTAAATAATTTTAAGTCCTTTTGTGGATTTTTAAAAAATAAACGTATTCCATTAAGAATTCATATATTGGATGTATTTATTTCTTATAATATTAAAAGGAATATTAAAATATGAATTTAAATGCCAAAGGAATATTAGAAGGATTTGAATTTATTTATTACTGTTATGTGTAAGAATTTCTTATATAAATTCAAAAAATTTCTCGTTACATGCAAAATCTAAAAACTAATGTACCTATGCATATATGTATTTGCAAGAAGATATGTTTGGATAATTGAACATTACAAATTAAAGTTATATTTTGTATATAAGTATTTCTTATGTAAACGCAAATTATTCTCGTTACTGACATGCAAAAAATGAGCAATTTGGATTATTTGTTTGGAAACCTAAGAAATTTTGTTCAACTCAGACGTCTCATTGATTAAAAAGTTTCCTCATTTCTTTTCATATTTTTATACTTTCTTAATCCTGAAGAAAGGAATAAATGCTACACTGAGGGAAAAAACATTTCCTATTAAAATAAAATCTAATTAGAAACACTTTGTTCTTCTTCTTTTGTGTTGATGCTATACGAAAAGTTTCAAAACCACTTCAAAGAACATTGAAAGAAAACAAATTCTTTGTGATAGTTTTGTTGTTCTTTCAAAAAGCCATTTTACAACTTGTTAATTACCTGTGTTTTTATTTTATTTTTATTTAAGAATTAAAAGTTATGGAAATATATATATATATATATATATATATATATATATATATATAATTATATATATTATATATATATAATATTATATATATATACTATATTATATATAATATATAAATATATATATATATATATATATATATATAATATTATATATATATAAGGCTATACAGTAGGATCTTTCACGAAAGTATATTAATCAAGAATTTTTGTATATATCCCACTTTAAAGTTTTCTGTTTTTTTTTAACCAATAAGCATAAGATAAAGTTGTCAGTCGCTTTAAACGGTTGTAATACGAAGAAGCTAATTAAAGAAATATTAAAGTTTAAATCTATGTAAACTAGCGAAACTTAATATAACTTTCCTTAACGTATCATATCCTCACTTAATGTAATTTATTTTTATATTTATGATTTATTTCAAATAGCATTGCTTAAAAAAACACGCATCTGGCACCAAGAGTGCTTTGTACATTTTGTTCGATAAAGAACAAAAAAATAAATAAAAAATAACCAAATTTTTACCTCTCTTTCTCACGAAATATTTAGAGGAGAAAGATCCTACCGAATGTCCATATATATATTATATATATATATATATATATATATATATATAATTATAATAGAAAAATATAATATATAATATATATTATATATATATATATATATATAATTATAAATATATATTATATATATATATATATATTTATATATATATATATATATATAATATAGATAATATATATATATATTACTATAATTATAGATATATTATATATATTATATATATTATTAGTGCTCATACTGTCCACAATACAAGTGTTTGGCGAAAGTGATATGTAGTACCCACAATACATATAGCGCTCTTATTGTTTATATCGTTTATAATTGTTTAAAGTAATGTGTTTCGAATAGTATACTATAAAATGTTTTACGTTTTCTTTAACAAGTTAAAAAGAAAATATAGTGTAGGATGAACACCTTTTAATGGTTAAGAAGAAACCCTGTTATGAAATGCGATTACCTTGTTTTTATCAATGTATATAAAATCATATTAGCTAAACAATTCTTTGGTTGTTATTGTTGCATTTTATATCATATTTTATGTCTTATATTTGAAAATATCTTGTTTCTAGCTCGATTTAAGTAATATACTATTTTTGCGCGTCCTTTTGCCGGTTATTTTTAATTTAAAATAAGATTTAGGTTTCATAAATTCTTAACTCGCATGTCAGCGAGGAAGTTAAACAAGTGTTTAAAAGTAACAAATTTAACGGAATGTGTGCAAGGTTGTTAAATATCGTAGACAGTGTTTTCGAACAAATTATTCAGTAAAAATTCAAATCAAAAAAGAAGTTTTATTATCCTACTACAAGTGAGAGTCTTCTAAAGAACCTCAGATGAAACGAAGGAGCAAGCGGAAGAAAAGGAGATAACTACTAGGAACCAATTAGTTTCTCGCACGATATTCAACAACATTTCGCGACACATGTCCGAAAATAAATTACGCCACAAAGCAAAATACGCATGGAAGCATCTTTTATAAAGGATATAGTTTAGGACAAATAAATACAAGGAATATAAATAAAAATTCTTATAAAAAATAATAATTAAATAAATAATAAATAAAAATTGGAATTAAAAAAAAATTAATAATTAATTAAATAATTAATAATTAATCAATAAACAAATAAATAATAAATAATAAATAAATTAATAATTATTAAATAAATAATTAAATAAATAATAAATATATTAATAAATAAAAAATATAAAATAAATAAATAAATAACGCTAGTTAAATTAATATATGAAATTAATAATAAAAATTAATGAATATATAATAATAAATTAACTTATCTAACTTATAATTTTATAAATACTATATATATTATATATAATTATAAAATAAATAGAGAATTATTTAATTAATAGATAAATCTATATATATATAATATATACTATATATATATATATATGATAGGGAGCCTAACAAGATCTGACCTGATATTAAATTGTCGTAGAATTTAATAAAATCAATGCTTCTATTCAGTGGCGGCTTGTCTTTATGGGCTCTAGGGTAGCAGCCCTGCCAAAATTTGATAAAAATGCCAGAGCTAGGATGTTGATAGAAATATGAAATTTTTGTTAAAGAAAAGTGATCTGAATATTTTTTAACAGTTTAATACATAAAAAATTAGTAATCAATTAAGAAAATAACAAAAGGAATCTTTTTTCCAACTGCAATATCTGCGTACGATATTTATTTCAATATATTCAATTAAACAGAATGTGGGCTCTATTTTTGCCGCCCTTAAAAAGAGCCAACTTTATAAGTTCTTAAAAATAAGACAAATATGGCAACTGACGAAAATAAAGAATTCAAAATTCTAATAGTACTTTTTATAATGTTGCCAGTTTGGCTTTTTTTATTTCATAACAACTTGGAATTTTTTCTCATATAAAATTAAGGTTCAAATTTTAAGATTGCTAGATTTGTCCACGTAATGTCCTTCTTTTCCTTGTATATAGAGATTAGAGACACTAAACTAAAGTCAGTTTTGTTCGCATCTTACGTGGGGAGAGTTGTGTTTATTTTTTTTTGTGCGAGAAATAACAGTGAAAATAAATAATTATTTGTGTGATATATATATATATATATGATTATACTATATATATATATAATATATAATATATATATATATATATATATATATATACTATAATATATATATATATATATAATATATATATTTTATATATATATATATATATATTATATATATATATATATTATACATATATATATATATATATATATAGTATATTATAGTATATATATATATAGAACACTAAACTAAAGTCAGTTTTGTTCGCATCTTACGTGGGGAGAGTTGTGTTTATTTTTTTTGTTGCGAGAAAATAATAAGTGAAAATAAATAATTATTGGTGTGATATATATATATATATATATATATATATATATATATATATATATATATTCATATTATACATAAAAATAAGTATAAAAATTATTTAAATTATACAGAATAGTTATAGATATATAGATGCGGGTAAAATGTGTGCACCTAATCTACATAAGTAGGGGAAAGTAGGGTAATGACGCTCAGGTGGGTAATCCCGCTCACCCAAGTTTTTCCTGAAACGCTTGAAATTACACTATGGTATCAGTGTTGCCATATCGTGTGCATCAATATAAGACGCCAGTAGTCGACTGACCGCAGGCGAAAGAGTACTTTGATTGTGATGTTCAAATTTATTATTTTTCACTTTTTCATATAAAATTGGAAGTCTCTATGATAAAAGGTAACAATTTTTACGTTTTAATTTAGAACTTTTTATTATTATTTATATCATCTACATGCATTTAGTATTTAATTCACATATTTAGTTTTTTGAAAATGCTTTTGTGTGCCATAAAGTAATCCAAAAAATATCAAACATGTCGAAGGGGTTAATCATTTCTGTGTAAAACCCAAATAAATATATATATATATATATACTATATATATATAATTATATATAATATATATAAAAAAAAATATATATATATATATATATATATATATATATATATATATATATATATATATATATATGCACACTATCAACGGATGCCAAGAAGAATGGAACGATGTACATCAAAGGCTTCGTGGACAGTAGCAACAATGCAGGCAGCAATGAATGCAGTAGCTTCAGGAACATCGATTAGAAATGCCTCAAAGGAATATAACATTCCCTTTAGTTCAAATTAAGGATAGAATTAAGGCAGGATCGTGCTATGCACCATCCTATTGCCTCCAATAAACAATTTACACTCTGCGCGCCATTACCCTACCATGTGAACGCTATTGCCCTCCATGTTCGGGTAATACCGCTCAAGGACTAATTCACTAAACTCGTTAATATTTTTTTTTGGGAATTTAGTTTTAAATTTTGAATTGCTGCTACTTGTTCTCAATTCATTTAAGATTATCTTCGATAATAAAGTTTTAATTTTTCTTTAAATTTAAGTTTGTTATTTAATTTTTCCCTTAGGTGCACGCCATTACCCCACTTTCCCTATATATGTATATATTTTATATAATATATATATTATATTATATATATATATATATATATATATTATATAGTATATATATATATATAGTATATATATATATATATTTATATATATATTATATATATATATATATATATATATATATATATTATAATATATATATATATATATATATATATAAATATATTAACGAGTTTAAATATTCAATAAAATAGCAAAAATAACTTTACTACAAACGTTTTACTGATAAGAAGTAATGACTGAAAAGTTATAATATAAGATCCCGAACAGGAATACCCAAATTTATTAATGTATTCCTGGATAGGTATACTTATACTCATTTATTAAATAAGATTCCGGACAGGCATTCCCAAATTTATTAATGTAGGGTGATTGGTTAAAAAGATATTAAATTATTTGTCATAACTTACTCTTCGAACTGATGAACAAATCCTTTGGCCAGGCCCCCGTGACAATCCAATCAACAAACACCATTTATATTCTCAAACCTGTATTGTATCAGTATCCAGGCCTCCTGTTAAGTGAGCTACCGGCCTGTGCAATATTGCAGTGCAACTCAATACTTACAACTCACCAACTTATCCTTTAGAGACCCTTCAAGTTGGAAACAAAACGGTTTGACGAGTTCTTTTGTCTTATGTGAAAACAGTTCAGTCAATACTTTTCTTATCAGAGAATGAAACCCCCTTTTTGTATCAATCTTTCAAGCACGAAAACCCACTCATTTAGACTTAAGCAATAGCTAAATGATATTATTGAAAATGACAAGTTAAAAACACGTTTGGAAATACTCAAGGAAACCACGGAATAATTTTAGAAAGTATTTTAATAAAAAAAAAAAAAAAAATGTGATGTTCATTCTATCTATTTTATAAGTCCATGAACATGTATCCGAATGTCCGAGGGTATTCGCAACATGCGCACTGCACATATAGAATCTTCAGTACTATATATTATATATTTATATACTATATATATTTATATATTACTATTAAATATATAATATATTATAATAATAATATATATAGATATATATATATTAGATATATTTATATAATAATATATATATTATATATATTAATATATACTTCAAAACTATGCTAAGGTTTATAATTCCATGTACATGTATCCGAATGTCCGAGGGATTCGCATACATGCGCACCGCAAATATAGAACCAAAATATTAACTACCAATATTATATATATAATATTATATGTATATATTATAATATAATAAGTATATATATTAATATATTATATATATTTAGTATAAGTATATAATATACTATATATTATATATGTAGATATATATATATATATATTATATATAAGAATATTAAATATTATGCTTCTAAAAAAAAAAAATCAAATATTCAACACTAAATGCTCTTACCAACGTATGTATATAATTCTTCGCCGCATAATATAATATATATATTATATATATATATATATATAATTATAGATATATATATTTATA
>JABUQX010002667.1:0-26768 GCA_015478945.1 Trachelipus rathkii | reverse complement strand
GAATATTTTCCACTTGCTAACCTGTTGATTTTGTGTCTTCTGTACTGCACTTGCCCTCATTCCCATAGAATAATATACAGTATTATATAATATATATAATATATATAATATATATATATATATATAATTTATTTTTATAAATATATTATATAAAAAATATATATATATATATATATAATATATATATATATATATAATATATTATATTATATAATATAATATCAGGTGTCGGCGGCCTCGTCGTACACAATTTATAGGTGGTTGCATCTGACATTTCACACACACCACACAATTATATATATATATATATTATATATATATATATATATATTATATATAAATATATATATATATATATATATATATTATATATATATTATATATATATATAATTATAATATATATATTATATGGATCATGTCGATTATCCGCCTCCACCTCATATATTATATATACATCGATTATATGAATTCGAACACTTTTCATAAAATTGAAGTGAAAATGCCTAAAGTCAAAATTGAAACTTTGTTATTAAAGCACCTTCACACCTCTAAAAATATTTAAAAAAAAAAAAAAGTTCAAAATCTTATTGTAAAACTAAATTTAACTCATTAGGCTTAACCTTTTATGTATTAGTTTAAAAATCTATTTTAACTAAAACTCTAAAGATAACCTTGCTTAACTTATTTATAATGTAATTATGTATTATTTATTTTATTTCACTTCTGACGTTGTTAAAAAAAAAAATAAAATGAAATTAAAACTAAATAAGCCCCAAGAGAGCTTTCAATACTTTATTCGGATTAAGTAGATTTTAAAAAAAAAAAGTCTTCAACTTACCTGGAGGCGGATAATGACATGAGCCATATATATATATATATATATATATATATATATATATATATATAAATTAATATAATATATATATATATATATATATAATATATATATATATTATATATATATATATATAAATAGAATAGGATAGATAGATAGATATATAGATAACGATAGATAGATAGGGGGGAAATAGCATAGATAGATAGATAGATAAGATAAGGAGAGAGAGAGGGGAGAGAGGAGAGAGAATGAGAGAGAGAAGAGAGAGAGAGACGAGAAAGAGAGAGAGAGAGAGAAGAGAGAGAGGAGAGAGGAGAGAGAGGAGAGAGAGAGAGGAGAGAGAGAAAGAGAGAGAGAGAGAGAGAGAATTTGTAATACTAATAAAAGCAAGAAATCTGACAAACCGCAAACAACATACATATTCGTTCGCTCGCCGAGACGTTAATATTTGGAACATGGGAGTCAATTTTCCAAATTGTTTCGTATTCACAAATTTGAATTTCAGTATTTTGAAAACAAAGCGGTTTTGCTTCTTGATATGGCAACCCGCAAGTTGTTAGTATAAAAACGTCACGCGTCATATTTCACACACATTTTTCTCCTCAAAAATGTATTGGGCAGGCCCCCCCCATGTGTTGTAAAGTGTCTGCAACAATTATGTTGGGTTTTTGACATTTGGACTAACTAAAATTGATGACGTTTTTTTTCATTAAATAATAAATTACTTTGGAGTGTTATTATAATAAGATTCCAATTTAATTTCTTTAATAATTTACTATACTTAAAAAAATTAAAAGCAATAAAAAATAATAAATAGTTGAACACTAACTGCAAGTTGTTTAAAATGGTGGTTGCGCAAACCTGCAACCAGGGCCACGAGCCGCCCCTGATAATATATATATATATATATATATATATTATATATATATTATAATATATATAATTATATATATATATATATATATAATATATATATTAATATATATTATATATATATTAAGTTTGCCACTTGAAGGCTAGGCAAAGAGGATATACATTTTTAAACAACATTGTGATAACTATGGTTTAGTAATGAACAATTCAGGATATTAATAATAATAGTTGAAGTGATTAATTTTAATATAAAATGGAGACATAATAATTGCACAAGATTGAGAGAGAAAACATAAATATAGTTTAGATTAAAAATTCAATTTCAAATTTAAAAAATCACAATAAAACATTTTTTGAAAAGAATGTGAAAAAACTAAAAACTGAAATTGAAAAAACATTTAGAAGGTATGGTCTGAGCTTATATGACCTTACATAGAGGGGTAAAATAATAATTTTTTTAGTAGTTTATAAGTTTTAGGATATGAAAGGAATTGTATAAATGCTTTGAAGGGATGTATTAAAGATTTCAAAATGATCTTGATAAACTTCTTGGGTGGGTAGATATGTGGCAAATGAACTTTACATAGTAAAAAGTGTAAGGTTCTTACCTAGTTTACTTCAAAATAAAAGTTTAAATTACGGATATGAATGGGGTTGGCTTGAGTCTATGGATCAAGAAAAAAAGTTTAGGTGTGATTATAAGCAAGTAATTTGCAAAGTTAGCTAATCAGTGTTTGGAAGCAAGGAATAAAGCTAATAAGGATGTGTGGGCATAGTTAAATCGCAATGTTGTTTATAAAAGCAAGGAAGGAATAAGTAAAACGTATAATAGCTATGTTAGGCCAGTATTAGTGTATTGTGCACAAGTTTGGGCCCTTTATTTAAAGAAATATGCAAGAGAGAGTGCAACATAGAGCAAGAATGATGATTTCTGGGTTTTTGAGGGTAAGCAGCTAGAGGATCAGTCTGAAGGACGTTAGGAATGTTTGTAGTAAGAAAACACAATTTCAGAGGGACAGATACAAGTCTATAAAATATTTACATCTAATGATAATACAGAGACCAATAAATTCATAGTAGAGCATGGACGGGAGACCAGGGGGCATAGTAAAAAATTAAGAAGAAAGCATGCCATCTTGATTTAAGACAGCATCATTCAGCATAGGGTTGTTAAATTTGGAATGGTTTGCCACAGTTAGAGGAGGTTGTTGAGTGTGAATTGATTGCAAACATTTTAAGAAAGGATTGGATAGGTATATGGATGGTTTGGGCAATCATATAGGTATATTTTGACTAAGCCAAATTGGCAGGTTTTTAGTTACCGTAGTTATTAAGGTTAAACTTCAGTTTACTATAAAGTTATTAAAGCTTTAGTGTGGTTAGCATGTACTTTATTTTAAGGGCTTTTATAGTTTTTTCCTTTTAGTTGTAGACTTTGTGTATAATAACGTTTAAGTTATTGGACAACCCCTTAAGGTGCTTTTGGATTTGCAATGAACATGTTGTTGGTGATTGGTTTTTTTGGCTTGACTGGAGGCAGTCTCGATGGGCCCATTATTGCTCCTCTTACTATCTTTTATTTCTAATGCTTTTAATGAATAAATTTACTAGTAACTAGTTACTAGTAAATTTATTAATAAATCTCCATTATATTTATTTGCCTTACACACACACAACATATATATATATTATATATATATATATATTATATATATATATATAATATATATATATATATATATATATATATATATATATATATATATATATAATTATATATATATTATATATATTAGTGATGGACCGGATATCCGGCAACTATCCGGTATCCGGCCTATCCGGGCCAAGTTTTTTGACTATCCGGTATCCGGCGGATAACCGGATAATTACTTCCCTAGTTAAGGTTCTTCCTCGTTGGGGGGAATATTCAAAATAATTTTTGAAAAAATTGGTTATATATATATATATATATAAATATATTATATATATATAAATATATATATATATATTATATATATATTATAATATCTTTATATATATATATATATATATATATATATATATATATATATATTATATATATATATATATATATATATATACTTGTTTAGACTTTCGATATTGGGTACAAATGTTATATTATTTTATTCATTTATTTATCGTTTACTGTACAATAATTTATTCTGGAAATTTTGGTGGTGACACGTTTTATAAATTATATTTACTATAACTTAAGCTTAAGAAAATTAAAATAAAAGAAAGGATAAAAAAATTGTTGATTTCAAACTTTCGTTAAGGTATTTTAAGCCTTTCAGTGATTGTTAATTATTTACAAAAACTTTAATTAAGCTTTACATAAACAGCAACGTTTCTTTTACTGCATTACTGAATTAGGATTCTTGTAACCCTGAGTGTAACGCCGTGTTTCGTTTTTGCATTTGTGCTAAAAAAAATGTTTAAGTTTGTTTTCGTTTTCGTTTTCGTCAACCTTAGCGCAAAATCGTAAAAAATGCTCACCAAACAAAGAATTTCCCTAATTCTGTGTAATATAGAATAAAATTCTTTATAAAATAGCAACCTTACAGAATTAAAGAAATTCCTTACGTTTGATGAGCATTTTTTTACAATTTTGCGCTAAGTTTGACAAAAAACGAACGCAAACTCAAGCATTTTTTTTAGCACAAATGCAAAAACGAAAACGGCTTAAATGCTTCCTAGCATGCTGAAAAATTGTTCGAACTTCAAAGCCGTTTTCGTTTTTGCATTTATGCTAAAAAAATGCTTAAGTTTTCGTTCGTTTTCGTCAACCTTAGCGCAAAATCGTAAAAAAAAATGCTTATCAAACGTAAAGAATTTCTTTAATTCTGTAAGATTGCTATTTTATACAGAATTTTATTCTATATTACACAGAATTTGAGACATTTTTTACGTTTGGTGAGCGTTTTTTACGATTTTGCGCTAAGCTTGACGAAAACGAACGCAAACTTAAGCATTTTTTTTAGGACAAATGCAAAAACGAAAACGGCTTAAAACATGATCCTTTGCAAAAAAAAAAAAAAAAAAAAAAAAACGATTTTTCGGTCTTGATGCCAGACGTACAAGGATGGCCAACGTGTAAAAATTTGTGGACTATAAATTTTGGCATTCCACTGAAATTCCACAAATTTTTTTGGTAGTCCTCTCATTGCGGAATTAAATTGCGAAATGATACAGGCATTCCGCTAATTGCAATTACAACATTACTTGAATTTGGAAAAATGAACCATTTTTTTTACAGAAACCTTAGTAGTTGTGGTAAGCTGAAAATCGTTCTCAATCACCCCATTTTACGGCCGTAGAATGGGGTGATTGAGAACACATGGGGCTATTGAGAACGGATGGGGCTATTGAGAACGCCACTCCAAAAATGTATTATTTATGCTTAAATTAAATTGAAACCTAACTGAATAGATAGGACAATTCATTATGTATTAATTTTTTTTAAAATCTTTGAAATTTTGCTACTAAAATTTTTTTTTTTTTCAAATTTAAAAATCCTGCGTTTTTTCGAAATTTTTTTACAAAACGCTAAGGTTTGTAACTGCAAAACTAAAAAAGTTACGACCAAGAAATTTTAAACTACGATTCCTGGAACCTTTTTGAATAAACAGAAACCTTAATTTCATAGGTAGGTACATTTTATGATTATTTTTTAGAATTTTTTTTTGGAAGGGGCTATTGAGAACGATTAAAAAAATTTTGTGGGGCTATTGAGAACACCTTGTTCAAATTTATTTTTTAGATTTTTATGTATTAAAGCTTTAAAAATATTGAAATATGAAGTTATACATATATTTATAATGTATCAATGCATATATAAATATACAGCATAATACTAATGTTATTAATTTTTTTTTTTATATATATAGGAAGAAAGATGGTGAGACATTATAAAAGAAAGACGGAAAACAAGATACCCTATTCTGAAGAGGATGTTGCAAAAGCGTTGATAGAAATTGAACAAGGCATGTCATATGGAAAGGCAGCAGAAATATACAAAATTCCTAAAACAACCCTTTACCAAAGAAAGATAGGAAGATCACAATCACCAAGAATTATTATTATTATTATTATTATTATTATTATTATTATTATTATTATAATAATAATAATAATAATAATAATAATAATAATAATAATAATAATAATAATAATAATAATAATAATAATAATATACTTTATTATTATTATTATTATTATTATTATTATTATTATTATTATTATTATTAATTATTATACATAATAAAATATTATATATAATAATAATAATAATAATAATAATAATAATATACTTTATTATTATTATTATTATTATTATTATTATTATTATTATTATTATTATTATTATTATTATTATTATATTATTATTATTATTATTAATTTATTATTATTTTGTAGCTTTTTTAAAGATGGTATACCATTTTTTTTTTTTTTTTTTTTTTTTTTATTATTTTTTGATATAAAATGAAATTTTTTGGGGGAAATTAAAACTTGCAAATATATATCTTTTAATATCCCACACTTTAATAGTTTTTAAAGGTTTATTTTTTAATGTAGAAATAGTTTAATTTGAATTATAAGTTTGGCGTTCTCAATTGCCCCTGACCCCAAAATTTGCGGGGTGATTGAAAACAGTGGTGTTTTTAATATTTATTATTGAATTAAATAAATTATTTTCTAATGAACATTGTCTCCAATATTTATACTTTTAATTTAATGTTACTTGAATTTGGAAAAATGAACCATTTTTTTTTACAGAAACCTTAGCAGTTGTGCTTAGCTGAAAATCGTTCTCAATCACCCCATTTTACGGCGTAGAATGGGGTGATTGAGAACACATGGGGCTATTGAGAACGGATGGGGCTATTGAGAACGCCACTCCAAAAATGTATTATTTATGCTTAAATTAAATTGAAACCTAACTGAATAGATAGGACAATTCATTATGTATTAATTTTTTTTTAAATCTTTGAAATTTTGCTACTAAAAAAATTTTTTTTTTCAAATTTAAAAAACCTGCATTTTTTCGAAATTTTTTTACAAAACGCTAAGGTGTGTAACTGCAAAACTAAAAAAGTTACGACCAAGAAATTTTAAACTACGATTCCTGGAACCTTTTTGAATAAACAGAAACCTTAATTTCATAGGTAGGTACATTTTATGATTATTTTTTAGAATTTTTTTTTGGAAGGGGCTATTGAGAACGATTAAAAAAATTTTGTGGGGCTATTGAGAACACCTTGTTCAAATTTATTTTTTAGATTTTTATGTATTAAAGCTTTAAAAATATTGAAATATGAAGTTATACATATATTTATAATGTATCAATGCATAAATAAATATACAGCATAATACTAATGTTATTAAATTTTTTTTTATATATATAGGAAGAAAGATGGTGAGACATTATAAAAGAAAGACGGAAAACAAGATACCCTATTCTGAAGAGGATGTTGCAAAAGCGTTGATAGAAATTGAACAAGGCATGTCATATGGAAAGGCAGCAGAAATATACAAAATTCCTAAAACAACCCTTTACCAAAGAAAGATAGGAAGATCACAATCACCAAGAATTATTATTATTATTATTATTATTAATAATAATAATAATAATAATAATAATAATAATAATAATAATAATAATAATAATAATAATAATAATAATAATAATAATAATAATAATAATATACTTTATATTATTATTATTATTATTATTATTATTAATTATTATTATTATTATTATTTATTATTATTATTATTATTAATAAAATATTATATATAATAATAATTATAATAATAATAATAAAATAATAATAATAATAATAATATTACTTTATTATTATTATTATTATTTTTTTTATTATAATTATTATTATTATTATTATTATTATTATTATTATTATTATTATTATTATTATTATTATTTTGTAGTTTTTTTAAAGATGGTATACCATACTTTTTTTTTTACTTATATTTTATATAAAATGATATTTTTTGGGGGGAAATTAAAACTTAAAAATATATATCTTTCAATATTCCACACTTTAATAGTTTTCAAAGGTTTATTTTTTAATGTAGAAATAGTTTAATTTGAATTATAAGTTTGGCGTTCTCAATTGCCCCTGACCCCAAAATTTGAGGGGTGATTGAAAACGGTGGTGTTTTTAATATTTATTATTGAATTAAATAAATTATTTTCTAATGAACATTTCCAATATTTATACTTTTAATTTACTGTTACTTGAATTTGGAAAAATGAACCATTTTTTTTACAGAAACCTTAGCAGTTGTGCTTAGCTGAAAATCGTTCTCAATCCCCCCACTCATTTACGATATATATATATATTATATATTATATATATATATATATATATATATATATATATATATATATATATATATATATATATATATATATATATATAATAATATAATATATATAGGTTAAGGTTTAGGTTAGTTAGGTTGTCACCACCACTCTACGGGCAGAAGCCCTACTTCAAGGACTGGGGTGTTGCACGAATCAGAAGTCAACAGCTAATATAAATTACGCAGATGAGCACAGACGGCAGGCTGTTGAAGTGGGAGATAAATTTCAAGCAGGAAAAACACAGAAGATGAGAGAATTCCACAGAACAGAGGTGGCAGGAAAGAAGGAAGCACCGCAGCGAAACTAGCCTAGGAGTTCCCCAATTATTCAACACAAAAAACTCATGTTGCAGGACACAGGCCACCCCTAGTGCTACGATGCCAACGTAAAGGTGTGGTACGCGAGTGAAGAAGTTCCTTCGAGCACCTGCCCTGCGGTACCTATAGAAAGAGATAGAAAAAACACCAACATCGCGCCGCAAAAGATAGAGAGTCAAGTAAAGTGGGAAAGTTACAGAACAGTTTATAGGTCTTTTGGCCTTTGACTCGTCCCATCCAAAAGCAGCCGGGTGAAACCAGAGAACCCCAGATATGAGAGCAGTACTCAATACAAGGCGGATGAGGCCCTTGTATACTGGAGTAACTGGAAGAGAAAAAAAAGTCTCGCAGTCTAAAACAGAACTCCCAGTTTCTTTGAATCCGCCCTAGCAACCGTTGTGATGTGAGGTTTCCAAGACATATTTTTGTTTATGTTAAGGCCAAGGATGTTTATATTGTCAACAGGAAAGACGAGAGGACCGTCGAAAGAGATAGGAAAGTTAGAAGGTGTCTTAGAGAGGGAGATTGTAGAAGTTGAGGCTTTAAAGGATTTGAATTTAAAAGGGTTCAGACGACCCTAATGGAAAATTCTATCCAAATGAGCTAGAAATAGAATCGGAAAAATTAAGACGAGAGGCAATTTTAGAAGTAAAAGAGAGAGCAGAATTGAAATGAGTTGAAGAATGAAGGGTCGAGTCATCAGCATATGAGTGGATAGAGTTATATGTGCAGGTGAGAAGATCATTAATGGAAAATAAATAGAATAGGAGATAAGACAGAACCCTGAGGAACACCACTTTTGACAGAAAAAGAACAGCCGATATTGAGTGATTTGAAAGAAAACTAGACATAAGTAAGCAAAGAGAAGGAGGAAACCTAAGGGAGGGGAGCTTGGAGAGCAGTGACGCGTGCCATCCCCGGTCAAATGCTTGAATATGTCAAGCGCCACCACGGAAAGTCCCCGCGGATCCTTAAGAGCGGGAAACCATAAATCAGTAAGATAGGGAAAATATATCGCCAGTAGACTCGAGCGCCGAAAAGCCATACTGGCGATCGGAAAGAAGTGAATGAGATTTCCAGATGATCTAAAAAATGAGAGTTGAGAAGGATTTCAAAGATCTTAGATAGAATACAAGTGAGAGATAAAGGGCGATAGTTAGAAGGATAAGAGCGGCTTCCTTTTTTCGGAAGAGGTTGGATATGTGCGTGCTTCCAACACTGAGGGAAAGTTTTAGAATTGAGACATAGAGAATATAGCTGACCGAGGGGAGGGGCCAGCACAGCACAGCACCTACCTTCCTAACGTTCATAGATTTAAGGAGCCCATGCACCCGATCAAATGTACTCAGTAAAGAAAGGCATAGGACACCTGATTGGGCTGAAGGAGGGGAGGATGAGGAATGCCAGAATCGTCCGGGTTGAGTTAGAGGAAAAATAATGTTGCTGAAGAAATTGACCTTTTCAGTTGGAGAATTAGGAACAGAACCATCAGAATAAAGAGGATATATATATATATATATATAATATATATATATATAATATATATATATATAATATATATATATATATATATATATATATATATATATATTATATATATATATATTATATATATAGTTATAATATATATATATATAGACTGCCGGATATCCGAACCGGATATCCGGTATCCGGTTTTAACTTTCAGCCGGATATCCGGTATCCTGGCTAATTACACTATCCGCCCCATCCCTAATATATATATATATATAATATATATATATATATAGATATATTATTATATTATATATTATTATTATAATATATATATATATATATATATATATATATATAATATTATTATTAAATAGGTTCTTATTATATTTATATACATATATTAAAACTTACTAAAAAGCTTATATACCACGTACCTGATTTTAACTTCTGTTTGTAATTTTTCTATTTCTTTACGTAAATCATCATCTAAAAGAGGTTAAAGTCCAACATTTATAGCCCAATTAAAACAATAACAAACAATAACCAAACTAAAGAATATTTGGATAACGGGCATTCATTCTCTCATAGCTAAAGTTAGTTTCATTTACAATATGAAATAGTAGAGAGCAGCAGACTAAAAAAGTGGGCAGTTTTCTCTTTATAAACAGTACTAAAAACACATGGCTGGAAAATAAATCAGTTAATGAAAAATTAATTATTATTTGGATTATAACTGAAATATTTTTATTATTAACTCAAACTTGAAATTCATTTTCTTATTAATTCATAAAAAAATAAAAAATTCAAAATAAAAAAAAATTTAATATTAAATTATTGTATAAAAAAATAATACCAGTAATAATAGTCATAGAGTAAGGTCTTTAATTTGCATGACAAGATAGTTTAAAGATGAAAAGATGGGGAAAATATCAGAAAAAGTATCAGTATTTACATTTGATAAATACTCTATGATATGACGATAAATTATTTTCTTATATAAGTGGCACAATAAATGGCAAACCAACCAGAAATGGGAGATGCTGGTAATACCATGTTAGAGAATGTTTGAAAGCATATTAGTGTAAAATTAAAAAATTTATTAAATTATTAAAAAAACAATGCTGGGCAAAATAAAGCCATTGAATAGGACTTTAATGCATGAAAAAATGTGAAGTTTTAAGATGAATGGATAAGGAAAATAGCAGAAAAAGTATCAGTATTCACATTCAATATATACAGTATATATTTACTATATGGTGCAATGCAAAAAATTTTTTGATAAGAAAGTGGCATAATAATGACAACCCAACCAGAAAATGACAAATGCTGGTAATACAGGTAGAGAATGAAAGATATTATCATAATAACGAATATGGGAATGTCAAGTATATTTGGCAATGTTAGGACAGTATGTATGTATGATATTTGTAATATAATTTATATCAATTATATTATTAACAAAATCTATATGTAATCCAATAAAAATTAATTAGATGACTTTAAATTATATATATATATATATATATATATATATATATATATATATATATAATATATATATATATTATATATATATATTATATAATATAATATATATATATAATATATATATATAGCGTCGGCGGGAGGGTGACGCGGAACCACTTTAGGTATAACTGGTCTTCCCGACTTCTCCCTAATGCCACTTTTTTTGGAAATTTTTTTTTTTGTAAATCCACGGCCCTATAGTCGGGCATAAGCACACAAAAATAATAATGTAATTCTAATTATAAAAGTTTTATTAAATTTGAATAACGCCGAGTCAGCTCGACCGTGGAGGGTGAAGCCGACCACCATTGAGGGGTGACTCTGACCATCTGTTTAAATTCTTCTTTTACGTATAATTTCAAATTTTTATATTTTAATTTACTTAATATAAGAATTATTTATTCATTTTAAAATTCGTAATAAGTAATAAAAATGTCAATTATGATAAATAAAATAAACGAATATAAATAAGCGTGGTCCGATTCACCCCTCTCCGCCCAAAAATTTGACACTTTTTTGAACTCGTTTTTTTTATTTAAAATTTCATTTTTTTAAAAAAATTTCACTTAATATAAGTAAACTTTTATTACATTTAAATTAATTATACGTAATAAAAAAATGTCAATAATAATACGTCAAATACGAAAAACAATGGTGTCCGAGCCACCCCCCCATCAATTTTTACGGCGCGGGTGAATCGGGCCAAGTTAGGCCCCCGTTTTTTTGCCACTAATACTGTTGATCAAAAATTTACTTTGCCAGTTTAAAAGCTACATTACTCGAGTTGTATCACTGAAAAAATAATTAAAATCGATCCACAATTTTTCATTTTATAACGAAGTTAAAAAAATCACATTTTTCAAAAGTGAAGTTCTATTGAAGGAAATTTTGTACCCTAATTTCTAACATTTTTAAAAATATAAAAACTCTTCTAGAATTAAATATGATCTAAATAAAAACTTGTCAGTACTACCGCGTGGCTATAAAATGAGCGGAAAAATTTTTTTTTTTTATTATTTTTTATTTTATTAGTTTGTGGACCGAATCACCCTCCTAAAGAGGCGGGCCCGGTCACCCCGCCCGACGCTATATATTTCCCTACAAGTCCCCACAGATATGTGTAAAGATGGGTAACAATCACGAAAGACAATAGTTAAGTAGAACATACTTTAATGTTGAAAGGAAAGATCTTTCACATCCATAAATAGAACTCATTGCAGTCAAAAATTACCCATAGGCTTCACAATATGGGAATAGAACCCCCACTATGATATTTTTTCAATGAAAGTTATATATATTATAATATATATATATATATATTATATATATATATTATTATATATATATATATATATATATATATATATATATATATATATATATATATATTATATATATATATGGCCAGCCTTCCGAAAGCATCATGTATCTTTAAAAAATATTAAATGCTACACTAAAAAGGAATACATTTTTAGATTCTGCGTAAAATTTTACTTAGGAAAATTATTAAATAAGTATGAATAATGAAATAAATGAATAATATATATATATATATATATATATATATATATATATATATATATATATATATATATATATATATATATATATATATATATATTATATATATATATATATATAATGCTACACAGTTAGGGGGGTTTCACCAACAGGGAACAGAGGGGGAAATAGTTCTACCCTGTCGTTCCCCGGGAGGCCGAGAGACCCCGACTCCTGCTATTCTGCGGTCAACCCTTGGGTATTCTTTTAGTTTTGAACACCATCTAACATCAATTAAAGGACAACGTATGGTTACGTTAATTAGTTGTACCAATCTGAAACTGTGCTATTACCTAAGCCCAACATCCTTTTACTTTGCGTAGAACTCATATCATGCACGAAACAAAATATAAATTGCATTACTAATTTAACACCTACACGCGCATTTGATAGAAAGGAATTTTTCGCTACGGCAGAATATTGTTTCCTGCATTTGTAATTATTGCATCGGAAATGATAACTTCCTTTACTTTTCAAAATTACACATTTTCTTTTACATTTCCAACACTTTTTTTCACTTAATATAATCCAATCATGTTTCGCTGCTTTAAGAGTGAAACTTCTAAATTAGACAATAACATCTTCACTCAAACCTTCTTACACTTACACTGAAGCCATAAATAAAAATGCGCTAATATTTGTATTTCAAGTTATCGTACAATTCCAATTTCATTAATTTAAAATTTTTTAACTTTTTTTTTAAAACCGCTTTTTTTTTGTATTTTTTAAAATTGTTTCCTAAGTAAAATTTTACGCAGAATCTAAAAATGTATTCCTTTCTAAGTGTAGCATTAATAGTTTTTAAGAATACATTTGGACAGTTTTAATCAGAAGGGCTGAACATATGTATATATATATTATATATATTATATATATATATTATATATATATATAATATATTATATATATATATATATATATATATATATATATATATATATATATATATATATATATATAAAAATCTGTTATATTTTCTAGAACTAATCAGGGGTAAAGTGTAAGTTAACTCATTAATAAAATTAATAGCCTATGAAATGAAATAAGATTTCCTCTACATTATAAATATAAAAGTCAGTTACTTAAAACCAAACATGTTATTTTTTTTCCTTTGTCATTTAAACTAATAATACATTTGCCTAATTATAGGCCTATTGTCAAAGATTACGATTTTATATTCCTGTATTAGTTAGGGTCTTAAGCACCAAGCAGTGGTTGTAGTTGGAAAAAAGGAAAATTTGCCGAGGTGGCTTCTTGTACGGTCTCTGTTCCCCCTATATTCTTTATATCTGTGAAGTTAGTACTTAGTAGCCCCAACATCGTAATGTCAAAGAACATTGATCTGTTAAAGAGTTCAGTTCCTCTAAGATTCTGAGTAACCAGAGATACAATAATGATATATGGTTTAATTTTAATATAAGACATCTTTTAACTTTGATCTCAATGAGTGAGGAAAGGAACGATCATAGTGCAACCCTGACTTTGGAACGATGTATATTTTCCATAGATCTGTGATATTTGAGGTCAGAAAAGAGCCCGAAAAGGAGATTTTTATAAATGAAAAATATTAGTATGCGATTTATAAGTAGCAAAAATGCTAAATTTGCGTTCGATTGTCAATTTAAGCACAAATTTAGGAAAATGCTCACCAACGTAAGGAATTTCCTAAATTCTGTAAAGGCGTTTTCGTTTTTTGCATTTCTGCTTACGAAACGTAACAAGAAATGCTAAAGTTTGCGTTCGATTATGTCAATTTAAGCGCAAAATCGGGAAAAATGCTCACCAAACGTAAATTTCCTAAATTCTGTAAGGTAGCTCTTTCCCGTTCTTACCGAATTTAAGGAAAATGCTTACGAAAAAATGTAAACAAACAAGATGGCGGCGTAGTAGGTCGTTTGATTTCACGAATGTTTCATTCATGAAATTAGCTTTAAATCTAATTCTTCCTCGCAATCGATAAACTCCATCCAATAGTTTTTGATCATGATTTGTAAATAAAAACCATTTGTTCTATTTTTTTTAATTTCTGTTTTCCAAACCACGTGCTCCCAATCAAACAGCTGATCAAAATATAAATGTAAACAAACGTTCCGATTATGCCCCAAATTCGTGCTAAAACTGGATTAAGCATTTCTTATCGAGCGTAAGCACAAATGCAAAATCGAAAACGTTTAGGTTGCTCTTCCCGTGCTTACCGATTAAGGGAAATGCTTACGAAAAAATATAAACAAGCAAGATGGTTCCAGTGGCGGCGATAACGGGCGCCGCAGGGTCGCGGGGCGGGGGGGGCCCCGGAGTTCGAGGGGCCCCTTACAGAGTCCAACTGTGAAACCAAACGGAAAAATTAATTTCTTCTCATTTGTTAATAAACAATAGTCAGCTGTTTCACAAAAAAAAAAAAAAATTCAATCGCATATTAAACAATTTCTTTTAAAATAAAATAAGATATCTTTTCAGAATACTCGTATTTGAATATGACATAATAGGTACCGGAATATGCGGAAATATTCTCCAATTTTCGGTCGACTCTTCCCAAAATGATGACAGATCGAATATCATAGGTCGTATATAGGCTACCTTTTTAACTATATAATTGTGGCGATCAGGCGGGGTCATACCTTACACTATAGAATGATGGCGATCAGGCGGGGGCGGGGGGAGAATCCTCTTTATTTTTTTTTAAATATGTTTAAATGAATTTGCAATGCCTTCATTGTTATTAATTAGTGGTGAAGTGTTGTTTGTTATTAGTTTCGGCTTCATTGATTACTTTTAATTTTATATATATATAATATATATATATATATATATATATATATATATATATATATATAATATATATATATAATATATATATATATATATATATATATAATATATATATATAATATATATATATATATAATATAAATCAGCGTTTTACCATTAGCGGGTCATATGTATCTTAAAAAACTATTAATACTACAGTAAAAATGAATACATTTTTTGGAATCAGCGTAAAAAGTTTATTTTGTGCCTTAAAAAAAATCAAAAAAAATCGGTTTAAAAAAAAGTGAAATAAAATGTTTAATATCATAGTAAACTTTTATTTTGTAACATGTGAATTTAATGGCTCGTTTTCTTGCGTAGTTTTTTTTTTTATACTGAAAAAGTTTATAATACCGTATAATTGACAAAAGTAATCTTTTTTAAATGTTATTTATTATTTAATACTTTATGGTGTGAAATTCATTAAATCTGTAGTCCTTTACTTTTTTTTTTAATTTTTGGTAAGAATTATATGCATATATATATATGTTCCCCGTCGGGCTCGAAGCCCTCTAATGTCCGTATATATATAATAATTATATATATATATATGATATATATATATATATTATATATATATATATATATATATATATATATATATATATATATATATATATATATATATATTGTATATATTTTTATATGAGAGAGAGATATATATATATTATTTTATATATATATATATATATAATATATATATATATATATATATATATAAGTATTTAATTTTGTGCACGTGAGAGAGATTTAGCGATTTCAGACCCCGTTACAAATTTTAGACCCCGTTACAATGAACTGTTTTTAGAGATGGCAGATGTTTGATAGAATTTTTCATTTAACACAAACATATTAATTGTTATTTATTACTCATTTATTACATTAATTATACTTAAATAATACTTTTCATAGCTAAAATTTTACGCTGATTCCAAAAATGTATTCCTTTTTACTGTAGCATTAATAGTTTTTAAGATACATATGACGGCTAATGTAAACGCTGGAATAGATATATATTATAAATATATTATATAATATTATATATATATATTATATATATATATATATATATATATATATATATATATATATATTATATATTATATATTATATATAGGAATATATAATTAAATATAGAAATAATGTCGGATAAACGATGCTATTTGAGTGGTTCGCAAAAAAGAAAAAAGAAAAATCAGACAGTCGAAAATGTAGCAAAACTTCCAAAGATTGATTCATTTTTCAAAAATCCTGCGTCCGAGTTAAATATTGATTGTATTGCTTCTACATCGAGCTCTGTGAACCTTATTGAAATTAGAAGTACACAAGAGGTAAAGGATAGTTCAAAAGAATGTGAAACCGACGTTAACAATGACGTTGATAGATGCGTTATCGAAAACTCTACCGTGGCTAAGATTTCATATAAAAATAAATCCCAAAATGAAATTGGATTTTTTCCTATGCCTCTTTCTAAGGAAGCCAGAGAAAAAATTTTAGCCGGTGAACCATGCCGTCCTTTAGGTCCCTTTCCTAAGGATATAATTTCAAAAAGATCATCATTCAGTGGCTGAAGTATTATTCATTATGCAACTATAACTGGCAAAAAATCGAAAGATATTGGCTTTGTTATTCTCACCCAAATTAGATGCTGTTTATTGTGGGCCTTGTTGGCTGTTCAATGAATGCCCTGAATCAAGAAGTTGGCGTATAGGCATTCGTGATTGGCAGGGGCTTAGTAAGAAAATTAAAAAACATGAATTTAGCAAATCACATTTACACGCTTTTATGACTTATGGTATGTGGAAGAAAAATAAAACTATCGTTGATCAACTCTCGGAGGAACATCGGAAGTGGAAAGAAATTTTTACCCGCATTATCGATGTGGTGAGAACACTGGCAATGTGTTCATTACCATTTCGTGGTCATAGAGAAAATACAGAATCAATTGGTCCCGAGTCTGGAAACTTTTTGAATATTGTTGATCTACTCTCTCGATATGACTCTTTACTTAGAGCTCACTTAGCAAATGAGAAAAGTAGAAACAAATATTTACATCATGAAATACAAAATGACATGATTAGTATACTTGCATGTTCAGTTATGAAAACATTATTATTCAGAATAACCTCAGCTCCGTATTATTCATTAATTCTAGACACCACACAAGATATCTCCAAAAGAGATCAGTTGAGTATCGTGATTAGATATACAACACTGACAGAAAAAAATCCCGGTGAAAATTCTCTGCAGATACACGAGTCGTTTTTGGGTTTCGAAGAAGTCGGTGATCAAACAAGTGAAACATTTGAGAATTCAATATTGTTATATTTGAAGGAAAAGGGAATTGATATTCAAAAATGTCGAGGACAAGGCTATGATGGCGCGTCAAATATGAGTGGACAGTACACTGGACTACAGAAAAGAATTAAAAATATAGTTCCAACAGCTGAGTACGTACATTGTGCAGCACATAACCTGAATCTTGTGCTGAATGATTCAGTCTCTAACATTACCGAGGTCAGTCAATTTTATGATATTGTTCAGCAAACGTATGTTTTCTTTAGCGGAAGTTTACCCCGTTGGCAAGCTCTCAACAAAACACTAGAAGGAGAACTAGCAAGGAAAAAGATTATCAAAAAATTGTGTCCGACAAGATGGGCATCACGAAATGATTGCCTTTTGGCATTGAAACAAAACTTTCAATGTGTAATGAAGTGTCTAACGAAAATTATACTGTCTAGTCACAATAAACAGGAAGTAGAACAGGCCCTCGCCATTAGGAAACATCTGGACTCCTTTCAGTTTATACTAATGATCACCCTACAAAACAAAATTCTTGAAAACATTAGCAGAGCTTCTGAAAGTGTACAAAGTAAGTCAGTTGATCTTCATAAAGCATGTTTCTTCCTGAGTCACGCCAATGAAGAATTACAACATTTGAGGAGAAACTTCTCCGAATTCTTCCTTGAAGCAAAGCAATTGGCACTTACATGGAATATTTCATGTGAACTAAAACAGAAACGCAGACGAACTGTTAAGCGTTATTTTGATGAAATAGCATCGGACTACAGAATAGACAATCCTTTGAAAGCTTTTGAAATAAATATATTTAATACATCGCTGGATATTGCAATTAATCAGATCAAAAATAGATTCGTTAGTTTACGAACGGTTGCAGAAAACTTTTCATTTTTGGAACCAAAAAGCTTAACAAAACTGACTGAGGAGGAAATTTCAGAAAAAGTAAACATCCTCATAAGCAAATACCCCAGTGACATTACTTGCAATCTAATTTCTGAAGTGTTATTATTTAGAAGTTTATTAGGTAAAGAGATCGATACGAAAAGAAATATCAGAGATATTGCCCGACTACTTATCGAAGAAAACGGCTTCCTGTTAAGTAGCTTTCCCGAACTAATAGCAACAATACAGCTATATTTTACTCTACCAGTTACAACAGCAACTGCAGAGAGAAGCTTCTCAAAATTAAAACTTATAAAAAAATTACTTGAGAAGTACTATGAGCCAGTCAAGACTGAGCGACTTGGCAATTCTGAGTATCGAGCATGAAGAAACTCGAGCAATTAATATTGATCAAGCAGTCAACGTATTTCTTCTTCAAAAGAAGCGAAGATTAGGAAAAATTTAAAGAAGGTAAATATATATATATATATATATATATATATATATATATATATATGTATATATATATATCTAAATATATATATATATAATATATATATATATATATATTAATATAAAACTATATATATATACACTGTTCTGTTTGTAATATAAATTAAAGCACAATAAATCACTTATAATCTTTTAAATATATATAATAAAAAAAAAGTGTTTTACAGAGTATATATATATATATATATATATATATATATATATATATATATATATATATTATATATAATATAATATTATATATATATATATATATAATTATATATATATATATATATATATATATATATTATATTTGGTTTTTATCGTTATTGTGCTGAGGGTTAGTGTTGATTTAGTTTTTATATATATTAAAATTGAGGGCCCCAAGCAAAATTCTTGCGGAGGGCCCCGAAGACCTTGCGCCGCTTACTGAAGATGGTGGCGGTAGTAAAGTCGTTTGATTTCATGAATGTTTCATTCAGAATTAGCTTTAAATCTAATTTCTTTCAAATCGATAAACTCCATCACAATAGTTGAATTATTTGTTTGTAATAGAAACCATTTGTTATTTTTTTATTTCTGTTATTTCAACCACGTGCTCCCATCAAAACAGCTGGTATCAAAAATATTTGGTAACAAACATTTCGATTATGCCTGAAAATGTCGTGCTAAAAACTGTGCTAAAAGTCTAAAACTGGATTAGCGATTTCTTATCGAGCGTAAGCACAAATGCAAAATCGAAAACGGCTTTAGTTTGGCAATTGAAACTAGGCTACTTTTGAAAGTTGATCAGGTTGATACATGACATTTTTGTTTTCTGAACCTTTGGTCTTTCCCATATGTATAAAAAGATAATATAGTTAAATGGTGAATTTAAGCCGTTTTCGAATTTTGCTTTCTGCTAAGAAACTTTTAAGAAATGCTAAAGTTTGCGTTCGATTTATGTCAATTTAAGCACAATTTAGGAAAATGCCACCAACGTAAAGGAATTTCCTAAAATTTCTGTAAGGTTGCTCTCTCCCGTGCTTACCGAATTTAAAGGAAAATGCTTACGAAAAAAATGTAAACAAACAAGATGGCGGCCTAGATAGGTCGTTTTGGATTTCATGAATGTTTCACTCATGAAATTAGCTTTAAATCTATTTTCTTCCAAATCAATGGACTCCACAATAGTTTTATCAATTATTTGTAATAAAAACATTTGTTACTTTTTTTTATTTCTGTTTAATTCAAACCACGTGCTCCATCGCAACAGCCTGAATCAAAAATATATGTAAACAAACCGTTCGATTATGCGAAATTCGTGGCTAAAACCTGTGTAAAACTGGATTAGTCTTTCTTATCGAGCGTAAGCACAAATGCAAAATCGAAAACGGCTTTAAGAGATGTTTGGAAATTGGAAAATACCATGGGCCAACGCCAATATGAAAATCTTGCCCATCCCACACTCTAAATAAAAAAGAAAAAGAAAAGATGCTCAAATACAAACACATTTTGTATAAATTTACAATTTTTTTCACACTTTAATTAAACAGGTTTGGATCATATTTGAAGGAATAGGTCATTTTTATTTTGAATGATTTTTTTCCCTTAAGACTTTATTAAAATATTGTTTAATAGTGGAGCAGACCAATCCATCGCCGATTTTTAAAAAAAAAAATCCCAGTGTAGACTAAAAAAAATAGTGTATAAAAAACAAAAAAATAATATGAGACGTCTTTAGGAAAGAAAAGTTACAGCCTTTCAAAGTTGTGAATAATCTCATAGGCTTTTCTTATACTCTAACTTTTCTTATACAGGAACTCCAATATATCACACTTTACTGCATAGGCTACTTAACAAATCAAGAGCAAAAGGAAGAATATAGCCAACAGATATGTTACGAAACCATACTGTAAAAAACGATCTTTAAAAAATTTTGCAAATTGAAATTTTTTTACATACAATAAACACGAAAATAGAATAAATTTCAGAACAGCCTAATTTACTGTTCTTAAAAAATCCAATACATTAAGAAATAATATAACATTATATATATATATCCACCATCACCCACCTTCTTTCCCCAAGATAAGGTGAGTAACATACACAGGAAACAGAAAAGTAGTAGAAGTTGAAAAGAAAGCCAAACCTTACCGCCCCCTTTAGACCTTTAGGTGAGAACTTGTCACAGTCAGAAAATCCACCCTAGAGCTTCAATGGGATTGTGAAAGACTCCTTACTATGCATCTTGCCATGTGGGGTTTATCACTTGTCCCAGGTGGGCCACAACCTTACCCCCTCACAAAACCTCTCCATTCACTCTTATTATGCACCTTTTCTTCTCGCCTCTGCGACACATTTCTCTCCTCCCAACGGTCATTCCTTTTAGCTGGACTCATACACATTTTCTTCAGTCTCCCAGCGCCTGTTGGATTCCCAAACACACCCACCAATATACACCGCTAACCAACTGTTTATCATGCTCTTTTCCATATGACCAAACCCATCTAAAAAAACTTTTCATTTATTCTCATATTATCCCTTTCTTCACACCACAAGACTCTCTTATATGTTCATTCATCATTTTATCAATTTTTAACACACCCCTAAGATTGTCAATCTGAACACATTGTACTTAACTTTAGATCTATACAGTACCTCTTATTTCAGTCGTAGTTCTAATCACTATATCATTAACACTAGGTAACAATATAACTATTCATGACAAGACCCTAAGGGCACATCAAGACTTAGTCCCTTTACAATCCACCAACGATTTAATTGCGCAGCCACCTTTCTACAATTCACAACTTTCTACTACCTCTGCATCAATCCGTTCCTATCATCTCACATATTCTATTATTAATAAATATTTAAATCCGATACTTGGATCCAGCTGCTGCACACATCTAGCATAACTTCATTACCGAGAACTGTCCCTCTCTCACACTCATAACCTTTCCTCTTATGTTTTAACTTTCAAACCCCTTCCTTTTACATGCCCTAACCAACAATAAATCTTCTACCAATCCTCGTCAAACTCTTCAGATTCACGTGTCACTCAAAAACCAAATATGTACCAGTAATATATAAAATATATATATATATATATATTATATATATATATATATATATATATATATATGATAATTATATATATATATATATTATATATATAATATATATCAGGTGGCGGCTCGTGGTCAAAATTCTTGTAGGCAATCAATATATATATATATAATATATATAATATATATATACTATATATATATATATATATATATATAATATATATATTATAATTATATTAATATATAATATATATATATATAGTATATAGGGACCTTTCTGTTTTACACAATGGTCCAGTTTTGATTTTTTTTTGTTTTTTTTTTAATATATTGCTTTATATGATACCAACAATGAATTTTCAGTGGTAACGGACATGATTAAAAAATATATAGGGCCAGTTACGTTTTAAATACGGTCCGTAACTTTTTTAAACATATTTTTTTTTTAACTAAGGAATACCATGGGTAAACCGCAAAGATGGCAGGAGTTGGGGTCCCTCGGCCTTCCGGGGACCGGGGAACGACAGGGTAGGGCTATTTCCCCCCCTCCGGGGAGGGTCTCCGGGAAACCCCCGCTCTTTGTATTTGGGTATCGCGGGGGTTCCTCCACCCCTCCCCTACGGGAGAGGGACTTCGTCCCCCTCTGTCCCCCCGTCGGCACCAGACCCACTATTTTTTTTTTTTTTTTTTTTTTTTACATATTTGTAAATAGCCTTTTCTGTTTTTCTGTAAGGGTCGTACTTTTTGAGATATTTAATTTTCAAATTTTTTTTCTTTACCTTTTAGTACACGCGTGAACCGGTGGCTCGAAGTAGCTTGTGGCAGATCCTGTAATTGAGGTACTTTTCGAGATATTTCATTTTTAACAATATTTAACAAAATGTGATTTTTTAAAAATTATTTAAAAAATACTTCGCATTTTGATCATGTCCTTTACCACTGAAATTCATTGTTGGTAACATGCTAGTAGCAATATATTAAAAAAAAACAAAAAAATTCAAAACTGACCATTGGCTAAAACAGAAAAAGGATATATATATAATATATATATATTATATATATATATATATATATATATATATATATATATATATATATATATATATATATATATAGTATATATAATATATATATAGGCCTACAACACTCAGGAAAAATATTTAATTTTTAATGAAACTTTAAACTCGATATTCGGATAATAAAAATCCCGTATTATAAAACTAAAGATCTAAGTTTTTAGTTAAAAGCGTCAAATCAGTAATAAATTAATATTTTAATAACTAATATGAAAAGCTTATTATTACTAGCTCCAACTCCACACAGAAACATTCTCATTAATAACATGCAAATAAAAACTACTGGTCCTGCTGAGGGCAAATTAGCTACTAGCCTAGAAGGGGTCTGACTCAAGCGAGTATGGCCGACTCTGGTCGGAAGAATGGTCAATGATTCTATATGAAATTATGTATAAATTAAAAGTCGGTAAAAGAGATGATCAAGTTAGCATCAAATAAAGTATTATTACTTATTATTATTTATTATTAATAATATTATTTTTCTTGCTAATGAAATTTAAATTGGGATTCTTAAAAAAAAAAGGACTGCAATTGAGTCGGTCGGCAAATACGGAACTTGCCTTGCCAATATAGGAAAAGGAACTATTTTTTTTGACTCAGAGAATAACAGTTGGCACCATGCAAATATAGAGAAATAACAGTTGGCAACGTCGCAAACTATTAAAAAGGGAATCGATAGAATTTAAGTCGGCGGCTATCAGTGAGCCTTCGAACGATCTCCATATATATATATATATATAATATATATATATTATATATTATATTATATACTATATATAGTATATATATATATATATATATATATATATTAATACTGACGACTTTTTAATATTTTTGGGTTCACTAAGGCAAGTAGGCGTTGCCTACTCTGCCTACCCCCAAAAGCCGCCACTGATATTTATATATATATTATATATATTATATATATAATATATATATAATATATTATATATATATATATATATATTATATATATATTATTTTATATATATATATATATAATATATAGCGTCGGCGGGGTGACTTTTGGACCACTTTAGGTATAACTTCGTCTCCGGACTCCCCTAATGCATTTTTTGGAAATTTTTTTTTTTTGTAAATCAACGGCCCTATAGTCGGGCATATAAACTCAAAAAATGCACACAAAAAATAATCATGTGATTCTATCACACAAACTTTAATCAAAATTTGTAAAACGCCGAGTCAGCCCGACCGTGGAGGGGTGAAGCGGACCACCATTAAGGGGTGACTCGGACCATCTGTTTAAATTCGTCTTTTACGTATAATTTTAATTTTTTATATTTAAATTTTTACTTAAATAAATAATTATTTTATCTTAAAATTCATAATAAGTAATAAAAGGTCATAATGATAAATAAATATCGAATATAAATAGGCTGGTCCGTTCACCTCTCCTCCGCCCAAAAATTTTGACACTTTTTGACTCGTTTTTTTTATTAAAATTTCATTTTTTTTTAAAACAATTTCACTTAATATAAGTAATTTTTTTATTACATTAAATTAATTATCACGTAATAAAATGTCACATATAATACGCTAAAATACGAAAAGACAATGGTGGTCCGAGCCATCCCCTCCATCAATTTTTACGGCGGGGTGAATCGGACCAAGTTTTTAGGCCCCGTTTTTTTGCCAATAATACTGCTTGGAAATAAAAATTTTACTTTGCCAGTTTAAAGGTAACATACTCGAGTGTATACACTGAAAAAAAATAATTAAAATCGATCCACAATTTTTCAATTTTATAACGAAGTTAAAAAAACATCACATTTTTCAAAAGTGAAAATCGATTGAAGGAAATTTTGTAACCTAATTTCTAACATTTTTTAAAAAATATAAAAAACTTCTGATTAAAGAATCTAAATAAAACTTGTAGTACAACCGGGTGGCTATAAAATGAGCGAAAGTTTTTTTTGTTTTTTTTTCATCTATTTTTTATTTTATTTAGAGTGGACCGAATCACCCCTCCTAAAGAGGCGGACCCGGTTACCCCGCCCGACGCTATATATATATATATTATTTATATTTTATATATAATATTATATTATATATATATATATATATATATATATATATATATATATATATATATATATATATATATATATATATATTTTTTTTATATAAAAATATATTTATATATATATATTATATATATATATATATTATATATATATATATATTATATATATATATATATTATATATATATATATATTATATATATATATATATTATATATATATATATATTATATATATATATATATTATATATATATATATATTATATATATATATATATTATATATATATATATATTATATATATATATATATTATATATATATATATATTATATATATATATATATTATATATATATATATATTATATATATATATATATATATATACTTACTTGTGACTTTTTTCTGAAATTTTTTTTAAGTTTAAAAAAAAGGATTTCAGTTCAGCCAAGTTAAGTTAAGTAAAGTTTTTTTAAGAAAATTCTTTAGTGGCAGCTTCTGGAATTATGGCAGAAGCTTGTCACTAAATAATTTTTCTTAAAAAACTAACTTAGGCCTAAGGCATCAATAATATCTTTAGGTTCTGAAATCAGTTCAAGGATCTTCTTATTCCAACATATTAAAAGTTTTTATTAAATATAGGCCTTTATCTACTAAAAATCTATGTATACTTAACAAATATTATCATAATCTTAACTAGGAGGAACCTAAACCGAGACCTAACCTATATTGGATTGTTGAATGCTGCAGCTGCAGAACCTAAACCTAACCTAGATGGATCATTGATGCAAAGAAAGTTCAACCTAACCTAGATGGATCTACGTTGTCGTAAACCTAGGCTTAACCGCTAAATGCTTTGACTGTCCTTAAAATATTTTATATATTCATATATATATATATATATATTATTATAATATAATTATATATATATATATATATATATACTATATATATATATATATATTTATATCTCATATATATATATCTATATATATACCGGTATATATATATATATATATATATATATAATATATATAATTATATAATCTATATATATATATATAATATATATATATATATATATATATATAATATATATATATAAT
>JABUQX010002666.1:0-17500 GCA_015478945.1 Trachelipus rathkii | reverse complement strand
ACTTAGCATCAGGTCGCAGATTATATTCATCAGGTTTGGTCTTCCTGAAGAATTCCTACAAACTGATCCTGTTGATTGTAAAAACCAAGAAAGTTGCATGAAATGAAGTTGTAGCTTTATTAAGGGTAGCAAACAGGGCTGCGGAGTCGGAGTCGGAGTCGTGGAGTCGGAGTCGTGGAGTCATGCAATTTTCCAGGAGTCGGAGTCGGAGTCGGAGTCGAAAATTCTGTGCAAGTGGAGTCGGAGTCGGAATCGGAGTCGAAAATTCCTGTGTAAGGGGAGTCGGAGCCGGAGTCGAAAATTTATAGAACTATTATTATTATTATTATTATTATTATTATTATTATTATTATTATTATTATTATTATTATTATTATTATTATTATTATTATTATTATTATTATTATTATTATTATTGAAACTGAAAGTATTAATTATTTAAAATATTATTATATGTAAAATAATTGCATTATATACTAGATAACAATCAAATATATTTGCTCGGCTGGTGAATGTTCGTACCCGCTGGCAGGCTAAGCATGCATTTACCATTCGGTTGCGGCAGTACTCCGCTGATTGCAAATGGTAAAACTTGCCGCGGATTAAAGATGAGATTTTAGAGTCTTAGCCACAAGTACTTTATAAGGCGTTGGTTATATATTATATATATATATATATATACATATAAAAATTTATAATTATTACAAATATATATATATATATATATATATATATATATATATATATATATATATATATATATATATATAAAGAAGGTTGGAAGTTTCGTAGCTGTCAGGACAAGTGAAGATTTTCTTCGCATGGTTATAGGGCGACAGAGCTAGCAACCTGGTCCTTTCCTTTTGCTTGTATTACTCTTGGACCATGTGCCTAGAAGCAAGATCCTCTGGAGAGCTCTGGGAAAACGGCTAGCCTAATGAAAGAAAATGTTCGTACTGAAAGGGCGAAAACTCTACCTGAGAGTATTAACCAGAGGACTGGCATCGGAAACAATTGCGAAAAGAAATGGTTTTCTAAAATGCTCTAGGGTTAAGAGTTTCGGGCCAAAAGAAGATGTTGGACCAACTGACAGGGCGAAAGCCCTTCCTGGGAGTTGTTATATATATATATATTTATATATATATATATATATAGTATACCATAGTTATATAAGGTTGATATATATATAGAATATATATATATATATATATATATATATATATATATATATATATATATATATATATATATATATATATATATATAAACTGTGTTACCAGATTGCGAGATATGGACCCAACTCTTTTGCACCCCACCATCTCTTTCCCAGCCTCAACCCATTTGGAAAAAAAGTATGTAGAATAATACTTGAAATAAATAATTCTCAAATTATGTTTATAAAACAAAAGCTTCTTGAGTCCTTTTAAGAAACAGTTTGCTTCTCTTTTTTTCGTAAATGAGATCTGCATCGCTGAAAAGATGCTCGCCAGCTACACTTATTGAAGGGCATGCTAAGTATTCCCTGCCGAGTTCTGCAAGATGTGAAAAACTTTTACAATTATCACGCCATCAAACCAATGGATCTTTATCCGATTCCAAGAGTTTTCGCTTTTGATAATCTTTGATCAATGACAGAGTGTCCTTGACACCTCTGAACAAAGATCCCTACTGCTGCTGGGGAAGTCAAAGAACGTTCATGGATTCTGTAATGGTCGCTAACAGATAGTAAATGTGTGTCTGTTTCTGCAATCTTTTCCTTTTTATTTCTGGCTTTAGCAGCATTTCATCACATAGGCATACTAAATAAATTTTAACCCTTTGTGAAACACGTGGTTCAAGAAATTTGGTTTTGTATCTAGGATCGTTACTATTGCAGATGCTTAATCGTTTTGCAGATTTTGAAATCTATTATCTATCTCCAGCATTAGTGTTTCTGTCACCTTTGAAAGTCCCTTACTTTTAATAGATTTCATCGTTGCATCTAGAGGAATCTCGTCTGGCAAGCAAGAATTTTCTGAGATAATAGACTTAGTTACCTCTTCAAACGGTTTAAGAAGAGTAATACAATTAACTAAAATCGTATTATCATCACCTGTCAAGCCTTTCACCTTTGTGTTTGTTCGAAGCATAAGAGCTTCATTTATTTCTCCCATCCTCTCAAGCATGTACCAACTACTATTCCAACGAGTCTGAACATCTTGCGTTACGGAAAGTTGAGGAACATTTAGTCTCATAATTCATAAATGAATACTATCCGCTATCCGCAAAAAAAAAAATTCATGCGGACGAGGATAGAGAAAAATTATGTGGATGCGGATATCTGCTACACCTTTAGTCTTTACGGTATTTTACAGTATAGCATTTGGAGATTAGATTCATTGGAAAAGTGGTATATTTTTTTATTCTCAAAAGCAAGTGAAAAAATATAATTGAAACAAAAAAATGTTTTATTGTAACTTTGTAACACTAAGCTGAGTCAGAGTCGAAATTTTGAATTTGACTGCTGGAGTCGGAGTCGGAGTCGGAGTCGAAAATTTTTGTTACGAGGAGTCGGAGTCGGAGTCGGAGTCGAAAATTTTGTTTGGAGAATGGAGTCGGAGTCGGAGTCGAAAATCCAAATTTGAATTTAAGGAGTCGGAGTCGGAGTCGGAGTCGAAAAATTTATTTTACGACTCCGCAGCCCTGGTAGCAAAGGACACAGCAGAGAGAGGAGCAAAATTAATGGAAGAATTTAACGACAAATTTACCAAAATCGAAGAAAAAAGCAATTTCTTTTACAGGTAAAGTATGTACAGTAACTATTAATTATAAAATCTATCATTGTGTGATTTTGCAATAATTATCTATATATTTTATATAGTTTGATATGTTTTTACATAAATAGAAGTTTTAAATATAAATCTTTGGGAATTTGGAATTAAATACGTAAAGTGAAATAATTTTTTTCTTTTTAGTTAAGGTTGTGAAAGACAATCGAAAAATATACCGGGCCCTGCCCTTGATATACTGAAAAGAAAAAAATAATAGGCTAAGTTCTTATTCTACGATTTTATCATAAGTTTACGAATGCACTTTCAATTAATATATTTAAAATATAATGAACATTTTCTGTTATTATGTCTTTTTCGATATGTTTAGCATGTTAAAAATTTATATCAATAAAGTTTGAAATTTAATCATGTTTTCAAACTTTAACCTCGATGGTGCACGGGTTAATATTACACGATTAATCTGAAAATTTTGACAGATTGTTTTAACATGTAATGGAACAAGTCTACCAGGTTCTACCTTTTATTATTATTATATATATATATATATATATATAAAGGCCAGTATATATATATATATATATATATATATATATATATATATATATATATATATATATATATATATATATATATATATATATTATTATATATATAGTATAGCTGTTGTTAGGTTTATATATATATATATATTTGTTACATAACTATATATATATATATATAACCATATATATATATATATATATATGCTATATATATATGTTGCTATATATATATATATATATATATATATATATATATATAAGGTTATATGAAAGTTGGCCATATATATATAAGTATATATATATATATATATATATATATATATATAGAGAATATTATATATATATATATATATATATATATATATATATATATATATATATATATATATATATATATATATATATATATATATATATATAGTATTCTTCCGAGTTCGTAGGTCCACAAGGTCACGACGGTCTCTGAGCGTGCTTATCAGGCGGCACGTTTGATCACTGATAACGGCGGCATGTTTACTGATAACGTCGCGTTTGTTATCTTATTTCTGTGTAATTTTTATTTATTTATTTCATTTATTTATTTATTTATTTATTATTATTATTATTATTATTATTATTATTATTATTATTATTATTATTATTATTATTATTATTTATTATTATTATTATTATTATTATTATTATTATTATTATTATTATTATTATTATTATTATTATTATTATTATTATTATTATTATTATTATTATTTATTTATTTCTTTATTTATTTTATTTGTATTATTGTTTTTTTATTTTCTGCGATTCCGTTGGCATTGCTCCGGTCACCATCCGGTGCCTAGTCCGGCTCCGGCTCCGACTCCGGTTATATATATATATATATATATATATAGTCAAAAATATATATATATATGGTATATATATATATATATATATATATATATATATATATATTATATATATTTATTAAAAAATATATATATATATAAATATATATATATATATATATATATATATATATATATATATATATATATATATATATATATATATATATATATATATATATATATATATATATATATATATATATATATATATATATATATATATATATATATATATATAAATATATATATATATATATATATATATGGTAATTATTTTTGTGTTTATATATTATAGAAATGTTGCTGTATATATATATATATATATATATATATATATATATATATATATATATATATATATATATATATATATATATATATTTATTTTTGTGTTTTTTAAATCTGTTTTTTCCTTCTTTTTTTTTTTTTTTTTTTTTTTTTTTTTTGGTTAATTGGTTTGACTTATTTTGTGAAATTGAACATGGTGATAGATTATGAGGTCCTGGTTATGATGGGGCTGTTTTTTTCATTTTTTGTTTTTTTCTTTTTTTTTTTTTTTTGTTTTTTTTTTTTTTTTTTTGGTAATTGTTTTGACTTTTTTTTGTGAAATTGAGCATGGTGATAAAGTAAGATGTCCTGTACATGATGTTTTTTTTTTTTTTTTTTATTGTTTTTTTTCGTTTTGTTTTATTCGTTTTTTTGTTGATCGGCTTTACTTTCTGTTCTGAAAATGTGTTTTGGTGATACAGTCTGAAGTCCTGGTTATGATTTTAGTGTTTTTTTGAAATCTGTTTTTTTCGTTGTTTGTTTGTTTTTTTTTTTTTTTTTTTGTTTGTTTTTTTTGGTAATTTGCTTGACTTATTGCTGTGAAATTGAACATGGTGATAGATTATGAGGCCTTGGTTATGATGGGGAGGTTTTTTCATTTTTGTTTTTTTCGTTTTTTTTGTTTCGTTCTTTTTTTGATAATTGTCCCAGGCACCCAGCCCCTCCACCACTCCATCCACCTACAGTGATCTATTGATCTATTGTTTCAAGTCACACTTTGAGTATCATTTCGGAAAAAAACTTAACTTAAAAAACAAGTTCTTTATACACTGATCAACAAATATATGCTAACGTAACAAAGTTTTCATATTAATAAAACCAACATAGCATCACCTGAATTAAGAATATAATATACAACAACAAACCTAACACACCTTAAGCACGAATAAACAGCTAACATTTACAAAGTTCCATACTTAACAGCAGTAAAGTAACTAACATAGCATGCAAAAACGTAACCTATTAACACTTTGTCAAGCATATCTTTAACAAATCAATGTTAATTTTGCGTTAGCATAGTAATATTTAACAAAATTTACCATAACCTTACCTAACGGATAAATACAAACATAGTAAAGTTTTACCCAATGTAAAGCTAAACTATGAACATAACATACTTAAAACACAACAGCCAGATGAATAAACAGCTATCATTAACAACTTAACCAATAAAGCGAACATACGAGGGAAGTAAAAACAAGTTTTCATTTTATAACATATAATTTTCATTGCAAATATAAAAAAAACATATAAAAAACATATAAATACATAAAAACATATAAATTTATTTTACATATCTAATTCATCTAATCAGCGGACATAGGAATCAACATAAATTGAGCAAATTCTATATATCTCTCCAGGGATTCAATTCCTTTTGAAAGGATGTAAGTATAAATGCGTTCTGCAGCACTAAACCATTTTTCGGCATATTTTGGTTCAGCAGCACTCATTCTCTCATGCAAGAGAGAAGTAAACTTATCAATGTCGATAGTTATTAGCGTACTCCTGTATACCCCATTATAAAACCACATGTTTCAGTGTAAATATCATAGATTGCACCATGTGCTATATGTATTAAGTCCTCAAGTATGTCAATATCGTCAAGATGTGTTGTTAATTCGTTTTTTATTTTAATCAATGCTGCAATATTTTCAGATGTTCGAACTGTGAAACCTATACATGTACGCCAGAAGGTCGCGCCATCAATGGGCTTCCAATAGCTGCGTACATCAAGGGTTTTAATATTATCACACAACAAGAATACAACGTCTATTCTATTAAACCCTCTCACTCTGTCTCTCCAGATAGATATTTCACTACGAGTCGATACATCAGATGACACACACTTATATTTTACCCATGTTGCTACGATGTCGATAATCTTGATGAATTCTTCAACAGAAATGAATAAGGGTCTATTATTTGCACCTCTGGCTGGAATACAAGCAATGTTTCGGTCTCCATTCGGTTTACGAATAAATATAAATGACACATCGTTGGGAATAACGAAAGACCTCGTAAAGATATCAACAAAAAGCGTAGAGATGCGGGAAGATGTCGTCATACCAGCACAGCGAAAAATGTCCTACTGATGAAAATCATGTGTATATCAATCCTCAAATATAATGAGATTCTTTCTTTCAACCAATCAGAAGAAAGTGAACAAGAATACGATGCACGAACGAACCATATCAGTTCAAAAGAGCATATACTCTCGCAAGACAACAACAACGATAAAAATAAACATGTTAACTAGGGTAATATGTGTATACAAAGGAGACCTATACAGTCAAATTGACGTGAAACGAGCTTAGACAAAACAAAAAAGGTAATAATAATAATAATAATAGTAATAATAATAATAATAATAATAATAATAATAATAATAATAATAATAATAATAATAATAATAATAATAATAATAATAATAATAATAATAATAATAACAATAATAATAATAATAATAATAATAATAATAATAATAATAATAATAATAATAATAATAATAATAATAATAATAATAATAATAATAATAATAATTAATAATAAGATAGTACAATAATAATAAATAATAGTTAATAATGAATAATAATAACAATACTACACACAATTAATAATAACATCAAAAATAATAATAATTTAATAATAATAATAATAATAATAATAATAATAATAATAATAATAATAATAATAATAATAATAATAATAATAATAATAATTAATTAATAATAATAATAAAAATAATTAATAATTAATAATAATAATAATAATAATTAATGATTAATTGTAATAGTCACAATAATAACACCAAACAATTGTTGCTATACATATGATAATTATTACATCAAATATCAGCTTGGTTTTGCTCTATCAGGTCAACTTTTTGAGATACAGCCATAGGCCTACCTGACGAGCTATACATATGATAATTATCATATGTATAGCTCGTCAGGTAGGCCTATGGCTGTATCTCAAAAAGTTGACCTGATAGAGCAAAACCAAGGTGATTTTTGAACTCAGAACACCAAAATTAGTCTAAATATGCTGAGGTTTTGAGTTCAATCCTATATTTCTGGAAGAATATAGCGAATTATTCATATATAAATGGTTGCTTCTGATGTGTTTCTGTTTCAAAATGACTAATTAACCTTTTTTTCTTTCTTTTCAGAGTATTGATATGGCTTCAGCGCGACGGTCATGCAGGAATAATCCTGACGTTTTCTGCTACATCTGCGGAGAATACACGCTGGCAATGCACAGGAAGGGCATCACAAGCTTTGTGAAGCGCGCCTACCAGGCTTACTTTCAAGTCAAGCTGGGTGACCAAGATAAGTCCTGGGCACCGCACACGGTGTGCAAGACGTGCGTGGAATATCTCCGGCGGTGGACGAAGGGCACGAAAACTTCACTGAAGTTTGGGATTCCAATGGTTTGGAGGGAGCCGTCTGACCATGAATCGGATTGTTACTTCTGCGCCATCGATACTACTGGCATCAACCGGAAGAATCGGAGCAGCCTCCAGTACCCCGACCTTCCATCTGCCCGCCGTCCAGTTGCTCACTGCGAAGAACTTCCTGTACCAGCGTGCAGAGAGCTTCCTGACAGCGACGACGAGGCCACCACTGCATATGAGGGAGGAGATACAGATGAGGAGTATGGAACACAAGATGGTCCGCAGCCCTTTTCACAATGTGAGCTTAATGATCTGGTTCGGGATCTCAGCTTGTCGAAGACTTCCGCCGAGCTGTTGGCCTCCAGACTCAAAGAGAAAAATCTACTCGGTGAGGACGCGCGTATCACGTTCTTTCGTAGAAGGCATCAGGACTACATGGGCTACTTCTGCGAGGAGGAAGACCTCGTGTACTGCCGAGATGTCGCCGGTCTTCTTGCTAAACTCGGCGCTCCTCAATATGATCCGAGAGATTGGCGACTCTTCATAGACAGTAGCAAGCGCTCTTTGAAGAGTGTGCTCATACACAACGGGAACGAGTTCGCCTCAATTCCTCTTGCGCACTCCACAACTCTCAAAGAGAAATATGAAGCAGTCAAGTACGTGCTCGACAAAATCCAATATCAGCAGCACCAATGGATCATCTGCGTCGACCTTAAGATGGTGAACTTTCTACTTGGTCAGCAGTCCGGGTACACAAAGTACCCATGCTTTATATGTAAGTGGGACAGTCGAGACAGAGCCCAGCACTATGTGAAGAAAGAGTGGCCGGCGCGAGAGCAGTTAGTACCTGGGGCCAGCAACATCATAAACGAACCTCTTGTTGACCGGGAAAAGATTTTGTTCCCACCGCTTCACATCAAGCTTGGGTTAATGAAACAGTTCACGCGCGCTCTGGACAAGGATGGGAGGTGCTTCAACTACCTGTGCCGAGCCTTCCCTGGAGTCACCATTGAGAAGCTGAAGGCCGGCATTTTCGATGGCCCACAGATACGGCAGCTCATCAAGGACACAGAGTTCGAAAACTCCATGAACACGCTAGAGTGCGCCGCCTGGAGGTCGTTTGTGCAGGTGGTGAACAACTTCCTGGGAAACAAGAAGGCAGCAAACTACGGCACACTCATCAACAGCATGATAAAGAACTTCCAAAACCTCGGGTGTTTGATGAGTATAAAGATGCATTTCCTGTTCTCACACATGGAGAGGTTTCCTGAAAACCTTGGTGCGGTCAGCGACGAGCAGGGAGAAAGGTTCCATCAGGACATGCGTCAAATGGAGGAGAGGTACCAGGGGAGGTGGGACGCAGTCATGCTCGCGGACTACTGCTGGTCGCTGAAGAGAGACAACCCAGCAGCTGCTCACACACGGAAATCGAGGAAACGGGGATTTACGCCGTGAACTCTGAACTTTTGTGTCACGTAACGCTCATGTACATGTATTAAACTTATCAAATGTAATCGAGTATATAATAAATGAATGAATTTGGATACGTTGACTTTTATTTACCCAGGAAAACGGAAAAACCGAATGTTTATGATCCTCAGGAATTGGGTTTTTGGACAAAAAATAGTTTTTTTCTTAAATGTCTGTAGCGAACAAACCAGACCTGATTGAAAAAAACAAAGGGCATTTTCGGACTCAGCGCATCTCAAATAGTCTAATTCCGCTGGAAAACCCTGGACGATTTTCCAAAAAAAATTTTTGTTACCCGGTGTAATAATAATAATAATAATAATAATAATAATAATAATAATAATAATAATAATAATAATAATAATAATAATAATAATAATGATAGGATATATATAATTATATTATATACATATATATCTCAATGTTCATCACATACATATCGTTTTTACGAGGACTTAAGATTTAAAAGCGGTAAGTCTTTCCACAAAAACCAGTCATTTTCATCGTTATACCTGAGATATTTTTTCAATTCATCGATACCATCACGGAGTACATATGTAAGAAGATCCCGTTCAGACACTAAAAATTTGTTTACTAGATAGATCATCTTGGTAAATACTTTCGTACCATTGTTTTCTAAGTAGATAGACGAATTTCTGTACATCTATAGAATTTAAGAAGCGTTCAATGATAGTCTCAGAACCATCGACCAGCATTTTCTTGAATGCGCAATATTCCTGGTATAACATGTAATGTGCATCAGTTACATAATTAGACAGTATTTCCGATTTCTTCGTTTGCATTATTACCCTCCTACAAACCTCCGACAGATATTTTATCTGTGGTAATCCAGAAATATAGATTCTACGAGCCGTAGGTTCAAATACGCCTGTTTCATTACACACCTTCCATACTCGAACTTCCATTCGGTGTGAAGTTATATACTTAGAAAAAGAGAGAGTAAGGTGGATGCGAGTCTAAAACTTCGGTAGACTTAGAATGCTCCTTGACCCATTCTGCAGCGTGGTGACATATACAGAGTAGTTTATATGTACTCATGAAAATACGTTTGTTACTATGGTATACAGATTGATTAATGCACGTGAAAAAATCAGAACCATTGGGGTTTCTTTTATAAAAGATTGAAACCCCACACCCTGGGAACTTGATTACCTAATGTATAATGTCTTGTATAGAGGTATATCAGTTAAGACGTAACATGATGCACACTTAGTGAAAATAGGACACTTTTTAAACGGAACACAACCTCCCAATGCTTTCAAATCCCAACGATTATGACGCTAAAATAAGTTTCAGGAGAAAAGATAATATAAAATTACGGGTACAAACACAAGCGTAAAAGATAGCGGATATTTTATATATCAGAGAAAGGTACAACACATTCATGTTGATACAAAAGCTAACAGGAAGGTTAAACCTGTTTACATTTGTACGTTCACTTTTAGGCCTTACGCTCCATTCGTTTTATGTTTGTATTTGTATTTCATGTTTCATTCAGTGTTATCCCCAAGGCAAACTATAAATGCAAATTGGAACTAAGAACATAACATACCTAACTTACGAATAAACAGTTTTCATTAGCAAAGTTCTTTGCTTATCAACGGTAAGTAATCAACATCAATCATAAAACTTAACCTATCCTACCTTTCGAAACTTTATGCAATACCGTGGAGTCGTTAGGCCTACATGGTAGGCTTATCATTAGGGTTACATTCATGTTTATACAAAAGCTTTCACGAATGCGCTCACTCATCAGAATAATCTCAATTTTTACTACACATAACCGAACAATTATCAGCGACGAGCCCCACTACTTGGAGATCACCCCCAGAGAAATGCATGAAGACCCATCTCGGGGTACCCCGAAGGGGGGTGTAAGCGGTACCACATCCCTGGAAATGGTTTTGAGTCCATTATTGCTTTATTGTGGGGTATCAGAATTTTTGAGATAACTTTGTTTTTCAAGCAGCACTTTAAAAATAACATTTGTTGTTTTTTATGATTACTAATATTAAAAAACAACAAATGTTATTTTTAAAGTGTTACTTGAAAAACAAAGTTATCAACAAAACCATGATACTCCACAATAAAGCAACAATGAGCTCAGAGCCGTTTTCAGAGATGTGGTACAATCTCCTAAAAGAAAATTTAAACACGTGACCTTAGAAATTAAGCTAGAATTCAAAAATAACACCTTCCTTAAAAGTTTCAATTCGAGGGAATAAATAACGCCAAACGAAATAGTACAATTTTCAAACCTAATCGATGAAGCACATCAGTACAAAGAAGAAAAAGTGTTTGAAAAAGCCATAACTTTGAAATACAAATTTAACTTAATCTACAAAAATAGTTCGAGGGTCAAAAATGCGGATAAACAAAGAATTGTCAATCTTTCCTCTTATGTTCTAAATACAGACGAAGAAACATTACTAGGATAGGCTTTATCCCTTGCAATCAACAATCTGGACCCATGGCCAAACATTACAGAATATCGAGAAATGTGAACGCACAGACAAACATAAATCATGCAATAATGACATATTAAAGGAAATGATTTTTTCAACAATACTGCAGTCGACCATGAGTACCAACTTCCCCGACAAATTTCACCGCGCCCTCAATAGTCTCAAGAACAACCACAACATTGTAATCTCCAGAGCCGACAAAGGTAACAATATAGTAATAATGGATACAAATCAATACAAATGTAACAATTTTAAAATATCAATACATATGAACCCCTAACAAAAACCACCCACAAAACGTCACAGCAATCTTTTAACAATTCTCTTAAAACTATCATAAAACTCACCTTAACCTGCCACACATTGATCAAAAATATTATTAACACAAACACTCTTACGAAGTAAATTCAAAAACACAATAAACCCAACATACTGCTGGCTACGACCTATCATTGTCAACACAAATCTATACTATGTATCGAAGGCCAGTGGTTATCCCCACAGTTAAAACCTCTATTAGGAAAAATCTCCAACACACACCTAAAAACACAGAAAATTTTATACACAAAACAACCATTTTGAGCACAAAGACACACAAATTCATAAGTTATGACGTAACCTCCCCTCACATCTGCTCCAGTATCCCAAAGCTAAATCCCATAACAATTCATACACAAGAGATAACAACACACCTACAACATCTTTCTACCATAAAACAATCTCATCCTTCAACCGATAGAACATGTTTTCTTAAAAGAACCAATCTTTTTCTTCAAACAAAACAAGTGACTGAGCATGGGCTCACCCCTGTCACCCATGCTCAGCAATCTTTACACGCAACGCATAGAACATTACTTCATTTTGCTCCATCACCTCCTTAAAGACTATACCTGGCTGAGGTATGTAGTTGATGTCTTCGCCGCAGTCCCAATCACGACCTACCCAGTAATCATTCTCAACCACATAAATAACATTCACCCGGACATTCAATTCACACTAGAGACCCCTCTAGTCAACCAGAACTCCCTTCCCTTCTTAGACACATTTATCATATGGGATCATAACACAAAACTATCATACACAGTATATAGAAAACCTACTTCCACACCCAACTACATACATTGGTACTCCGCAACCACATTGAACACCGAACTAGGTATTCTTTCATTACTGCACCTTCGTGCATTCAAAATCTGTTCCAGCATATATTTAAAACGTGAAACTGAATTTTTAAAAACAACCTTTAAAAACTAAAATAGCCCAACCCTATAATCATAAATTAACTTAAAAAAGCGAAAACAAAATTCTATTCTTATAATGAAGACAAAACCTCCATAAAAACTTTTCACCCATCCACATAAACATTAAACACATACAAAAATGCATACCAAATAACATAACCCTTACACCGGCTAATAATATTATCCTGAAAAAGGTACTAAAACCCCCCAAAGCACATAGTATAAACTTCCCATGTATCTTCAAAATTCCATGCATAGCCTGTAACCTAAATTACATAGGTGAAACCAAAGATCATAATAGAAGTATTTATCAACATAAGCATGCTCTAAGCACAGACAAACAAAACTCCGCCCTAACCCAGCATCGTCAGGAAAAAAAATCATCATATAAACACAAATAAAAGCAATATCATAAAACACATAAATAATAACAATAAAAGAAAAATAGATGAAGCCTTTTGTATAAATAATCTTCCAAATTACAACCTGTGCTCTGGAGATTACAAGATAGATAGCATACAAAATGCCATTATGCTCAGCTCACCATTCTACAGAGGTCTCCTGGACAACCAACTAACTGAATAGACTCTTGGAGGAAATCATCACACGTTCCTGTTTTACATGAAAGAGGCTCCCCAGAAAGGGAGGGAAAGCTTTTCGATTGTAAATAATTTTTTTTATTGGTTTTAAATACTAAATTGTTTTAATGTGTGCTAAATAAAAAATGGAAAATAAAATAATTTTCTCAACAACATTGGATGGAACCTAAGATCCCAGAAATAAATATATATATATATATATATGAAAAGATATATATATATATATATATATATATAGTATGATATATTATATAGAGTATATATATATATATATATATAAGATATATATATATAGAGTATATATATATATATATATATATATATATATGGATTAAATATATGGACGGTGAAATCATTTTTTCATTTTCCTTGTGGATTTTTGTGAAAAAGTAAGCCGCGGCATAAGAGAACAAATTTAAACATATATATATATATATATATATATATATATATATATGATATATATATATATATATATATATATATATATATATATATATATATATATATATATATATATATATATATATATAGATATATATATATATATATATATATATATATATATATATATATTGAGTTTAAGTCAAATTTATTTAATATAATTGTGTTACTCAGGACCGGGACTGGGAACCAACTCAAATGCACCACCAACCTCTTTCCAACCTCCGCCCCTTTAATGAAGGAGATTTTTTTACAAAGGATTATATACTTTTTGCACTATTATTGAAATTCAAATATAGGAAGGTTCTGCTTGAGAAACATCAATTTTTTCTTCCTTTTCTGCTGAGAGTCTTTTTATTTTATATTAGCCCAGCATTGCTTAATACTCTCTCACTTTTAAACACTAAGGAGACAGGTTTAGTATTTGGTAAGTTATACTCAAGCGTGGCAACATTTTGTTAACTTCCACCAACCGATAGATCACTACTTAGAACTAGTCGTTTTTTTGGTGATATTTTCAATTATTGCACCACGCCTCCTTGTAACAAGGTTCCATTTCATAACTACTTGGACTGTAGAAATTCTTTCAGTGAATTCCTGTTATGGATTTACCTGTAGAATTTGTTGGTTCTGTAGATTTCATTTTTTTTTTTTAATGGGGAGAATTAATAGACTATCCGGATTGAAGTTTTTCAACTGCAACACAAAGTGGCGATTTAACTTGTTCTAAAGTGTTACCAAAAAACTTGCCTTTATAACTGGGATCTAAGTAAGTTGCAATAGTATGAAGGTCATCAATTTCTACAGAACCAAAGCGTTTTTCTAGCTCTAGTTTTGACCATATCCTTTATTCTTTTTAAAACCGTCATCATTTTCATCATTTGAAGATGGTTCAAAAATGCTTCCATAGCTTTGAGATTAATGGTACATCGGAGACAGAAGCTGTAGAGTCGATGATTTTTTTGGTAATTTCTTCAAATGGATTCAATAGCTTAATGCAGTGTAATATGATGTCATTTTCCACATTAGTTAGAATGTTAACTTTATCAAATCTCGACAATATATATTCCGCAGCAACATCCGTAGGGCAACAGTGCGGATGCATGCGGATGCGGATCTTTAATAATGTGCGGATGTTACCTGCATCACTAATATATATATATATATATATATATATATATATATATATATATATATATATATATATATATATATATATTATATGCATCACATATATATATATATATATATATATATATATATATATATATATATATATATTAAACCACTTGCATGCAGCGACTAAGGGAGATAATCCAGCCATCATGTCAACTCGGCCATCAAGGAAAATCAAAAAAATCTTTTTGTAAGAACATTTTTTAACTCAGATGCTTTATGCTGGAAGGCCATCGGCATGCTAAATATGTCTTACCCTTGGTCATGTCATTTGCAAATTTGAATAATGCATAGAACGTGCAGCATATATAGATGATATAAAAGATCATAATGAGATCCAACGATGATCTTAGTATTTTCATCTTATATTTTTTGTATTTATTTCCTATATAATTGTTTTGTGTAGTTAAATATATGAGGTATATATATATATATATATATATATATATATATATATATATATATATATATATATATATATATATATATATATATATATATATATATATATATATATATATATATATATATATATATTATATTCAGCCTCCAGATTAGGGGACACCAGTATCTATAAAACTACGATAGGTACATTAAAACGGAATACATTTTTGAAATCAGCGAAAATTTTAATGACGGAAACTGTAGAAGAAATAAAATGAAGGGCGATAAAAAAAAGTATATAATATTAAGTATGATTTGTTGTGTACGATAAGTTTCATTTGAAATGCAGTTTTTGGTAAACGAAAATATAAAAGATGACGAATGGTGAATAGTCGATTGGTCATAGGAGGTATAGAAAAAGGATCAGATAAATGTTTTTTAGAACCAGTATTGAGGAAGAGTAGAGAAAAATGATAATGAAAGTAATAGAGACATAATAATAATAAGTTGTAATATTAATAACATAATTACCATAATAATAATACCAAAATAATAACCTAACCTAAACTAACCTAACCTAACCTGATCTAAAGTATCCTAATATATATATATATATATATATATATATATATATATATGGTAAATAAAAAACTATGATATATATATATATATATATATATATATATATATATATATATATATATATATATATATATATATATAACTGGTTCAGTAGTTCTTAACTACAAATAAATTGGCAACTATGGCTCTGAAGATTTTCAACTTCTGCAGCGCTCGAGCTGAACCTCCTGGGGGAAAACATGGATCACATGGAAAAAGACGTGTAGATATTAGTAATAAATTAGTAATATTTCTAAGGTTATTATTAATTAATAAAATATTTTCCTTCCGCATTAAAATATTTGCAGATTCAAAATGTATTCATTTTTTGTAGCTATCGTAGTTTTTAGATACAAGTCTCCCTAATTGGAGAGTGGCATATATATATATATATATATATATATATATATATATATATATATATATATATATATATATATATATATATATATATATATATATATATATATATATTTAGACCGAAACTCTGCTTTATACCAGCATATGAATGAGCATAATCATGCGATCAATATTAATTCAGCTAAAATAATTTTATTTTGTAAAAATGTTGAAAAAAGAAAATTCATTGAATCTTTTATTATAAAAAACACCAATAAATTCAACAAAAATCCAGGAGAAATGAAAATTGATAACCTGTTAGATAATTTATTAATGGAGGAAAACGTTGTAAAAAGCTTCTTGGAAAATGACATAGCTAGCGTAACCCGGGTCCTTTATTTTTATGCTTGCAGAACTTCTTGACCAGCTTTGGAATATTATGCGCCTATAAACACGATCATCTGGAGAGCTCTGGGAGAAGGAGTTTCGAAGCCAAATGGAAAAAGATGGTAGCTCCACTGAAAAGGTGAAACACTACCTGAGTGTATAACTCAAGGACTAGCATCGGAAACCATTGCGCCGAGAAATGTTTTTCTAGAGTACTGTAGATGCATATTCCACAGAAGGAAGAAAATGCTGGTCCAATTGACAGGGCGAAAGCCCTACATGGGAGATGGTAGCCAATAAGTTATGTATATATATATATATATATAAGGTTATATATATTGAAGTTATTAATGAAAATGCAAAGCGTTTCACGATAAATGCGAAACGGTTAAACACCCAAACTATTAAATGAACGAAGTACTTTCTACT
>JABUQX010002665.1:25000-29134 GCA_015478945.1 Trachelipus rathkii | reverse complement strand
AACTTCTGGATTATTTCATATTTTAGTATTTTCTGTAAATTAGGGTTTTATCGTTTTAAAAATTTAGGTTACGTAACGAAAATAACAAATTTCTCATATTCTCCTTTAGTTTGTCTAATTTGTTTCTGTCGTTTTTTTTATTGCGTGTAGGTGTGCGTGTGCGTGTGCGTGTGCAAAGTGTGGCGTGTGCGCGTATGATAGCAGATTTGCACAGGGTGGCTTCTTTTGACTTTACCAACATCAATGGGCTGCACTCTAACTCTGCATCCCTGGAATACTACCTCTCTAACTCAAAACCTAATTTTATGCTCTTGTCTGAGGACCCAGAGGCTAAAGAATTTCATCCTTCAACTTCGTTTAATATATTCCAACTAAACTTATTTTTAATTTCCGTTTGAAGGTGGATATGTGCCTATGAAATATAAACACTCTATAACACGTCTGAGAATCTCGAATCTCCTAAGTTCGATGTCTGTGGCTTAAAATCTTCTTCCTTCTACTACAATACTTTTATGCTTCTGCTACGTTCTCCTAATGAAACAGATTTTCATGCCTTTTTGATTACCTTACTACTTCTCCCGAGACTGTTAAATCTTCTCATCCAAATACGAGGTCCTCTATTTAGGGGATTTTCAATGTACACAAAACTGAATTGTTGGAGTTCCTCTCGTACTGATTTATAGGAGGAAGCCGAATCATTCAGTATTCTCAACGATATGGAGCAACTAATTAATGAACCTACACACATTCCGGTCTCCCAACCGATTCTTGAACACACTTGACTATGTTTCACCACTAGTCCTTCTCTCTTAAATTACCCCACCTTCGCTCCTATCGGTAAATCGGACCACAACATTATATCTCTTAATTTTAATCTTTCTCTCCAAACATCTCCATCCTGCCCGATGCGGTTTTTCTGGCCACTTTGATTTGGCCGATTGGGGGCATTGCGTTGCTTCTTACGCTTAACTATAATTGAAGTGACTGCTTTGACTCTTTAAGGACGCTTAGATTCGCCGATAAAGTGGGAACTGTAATTTTTAATGGGATGAGCAGGTTCATTCCTTCTTGGACTAAAGCTTTTTCTCCTCAAAATTCCATGGTTTAATTCGGGTTTTTTGGCTTTTGGGTTTTTTTTTTTTCCCCCCCCTGGGGCCATTCCAGGGCTAGAGACAGTTCATATCGGGTGTGGAAAAATTCTCGTTCTCCTTATCTCCTATCACAAATTTTCATTCCGCTTACAAATCGTTGCAGGGCTATTCTTCGACGAGCAAAGCTGACTTTTATTAAAGCGAAAATGCGCTGACCTCCTTGGTTCTCCTATGACAAAATCTCCTCTGGCCTCTTGCCAAAAAACATCTTCTAACAACTTCTGTAAATCATTCCGTTCCTCCTCTTATTCGCTTGGCATGATTCTGGTTGTTAATTACTCCAACTCAGAGTTGGGGCACCCCGCTCAATTTTAGGGGTTAGTCCGCTTAGCGCACCTCCGCACCTCGAAGAAACCCTAGTCCGCTAGCGCTCCTCCGCACCTATTCAGGACCATCAAACCTCCGCTATCGCAGGTCCTCACGTCCGCACGTCTTCCGCTAATAATGTGCGACTTCACAAAAGGTTATAATATTAAATACTAAATTGTATATTTCCTTACAAAAAATTTATTTATATTATATTATATGAAAAATTGAATGATATTTACAAAACTCAAGATTTTCCTCTTCCTCCTCAAGGTCTTCTTCAAAGGACAAGAGATCTATAATTACCTTTCAAAAAGATTAGATGCTCAAAATAATTAAAAGCAGTTAAGGCTGACTCTTTGCCTTCAAAATATTCCCACCAATACTAAATTTTCGCTCTACAGCAGCAGACTAGGGAGAGGTGTTATTATATGGAGCAAGTTCAACAAATTTCTGCCTGATGCTGAAAGGAAAGATGTCCCTTGGTGAGAGGAGTGCTGGTGTTAGTTCGCTTGCAGCAGTCCATTGCTAATTTTAAGGTCCCTCACCTACATCATTCTCCCTCCCTTCGAAATATTTGACCACCCTGTCCACCCATAAGAAAATCTATTCGTTCAAGACTTTAGTAGAATTCATGAAAGCTCGACGCCTGCAGAGACGATGCTAATGCTACGTATCATATAGAGTATATATATATTATATATATATATATAATATATATATATATATAGTTTATATATATATTATATATATATATATATATATAATATTAATCAATTCTGTGTAAAAACCCAAAAGATATATATATATTATATATATATATATATATATTAATATATATATACATATTATATAATATATATATATATATATATATATATAATATAATATATATAATATATATATTATATAATATAATATTAGATATATATATTATATATATATAATAATATTGGTTTTACACAGGAATTGATTTTCAGATATTTCTTAGTCATTTATAGTAATTAATAGAATTAATTAAATTATAGATGCAGCAATGCCATTCAGTCTTAAAATCAATTTAAATGTTATTTATTATATATGGTACCATTGGAGGTTGAGATTGGTTTTGGTAGTTTAAATTATTAAAAAACATTAAGTCTTAGACTAAAAGTATAATTTAGTTATAAAATTAAAAAAAAAATTTATTTCTTTATATAACATAAGAATTCTTAATAAGTAAACATATTACTTTCATTTTTCAAAAAAGGTGCGGAACAAAGAGCGGAAACTTTTTTTGATCCGCACGTGCAAGGCCGCTAATTTCCTGACGACTCCGCACCGCCGCTAGTCCGCACCTATTCTGGTAGTCCGCTTGGAGCGGACTAGCGACTAGCGGACTAAATAAGAAGCAGAAGTGCCCACCTACTGCATCTCAAATTTGAAAAAGGCCAATCGATCTCTTTGGCCTCCTATTTTCCTCTAATTCAACACTGAACTATTATTGGTATTCCTCTTCCTCCTCCTTCTCCTCTCAGGTTGTCCTATGCCTTTGCTGTCATTTCATTTGATCGGATGCATGGCTCCTGAAATCTATGAATCGTTTTTAGGAAGGCGGGTGGCCCGGATGCCATTCCTCCCCGAGTTTTGAGGAAGTGTATTTCCGTGCTTGACCCCACCCCTCGTTAACTATATTCTCTATGCCTCAATACTAGCACTTTCCCTCAGTGTGGTTGGAAGCGCGGCATATGTCCAGCCTATCGAAAAAAATGATGCTCTCTGATCCTGTCGTAAACTACGCCCTATAGCTCTCACTTGTATTCTTTCTTAGATTTCTTTGAAACCCGTCTCAACTCTCACTGTTCTTAATCATCTTGAAAATGTGTTTCCATTCTTTCTGATTACCAGTACGGCTTTCGGGCTCGAGGTCTACTGGCGATATACTTTCCTATTTAATAGATTTATGGTTTTCCGCCCTTAGAAACTACGGGAAGACTTGTATGTGGCGCTGACATATCCAAAGCATTTACCGGGCCTATGGCACGCCCGTACCACTGCCTCTCCAAGCCTCCCCTTCCTTTGGGTTTCCTCTCTCTTTGCTAACTTATGTCTAGGCTTTCTTTCAAAATCGCTCAATGTTGGGCTGTTTGTTGGATGGGCGACTATCTTTCTTTGTGGTCTTGTCATAGTGGTGTTCTCAGGGTTCTGTTTTATCTCCTACTTCATTCCTGCTTTTCATCAATGATCTTCTATCTGCACATCTAACTTGTATCCACTCCCAAAATGCGAGACACCTTCATTTCTTCAACTCACTCACAATTCTGCTCCCTCTTTACTTCAAGAATTGTTAATTGATTCTATTCTCGCTGATTCTGGATAGAATTTTCAGGGTTGGTCGTCTCAAGCTTGTGAAAATTTTAATTCTTTAAAAACCCAACTTCGTACAAATCTCTCTCTCTAAGACACTAACTTTTCTATCTCTTTCGACGGTTTCTCTCGTCTCCTCCTGTTGGACAATATAAACATCCTTGGCCTAAGCACTTGAACATAACAAAAAAAATGTTATTTTGAAAAACCTCAAATCACAGTGGTTGCTTAGGGCGGCCCTCAAAGAAACTGGGTTCTGTTTAGAGTGGAGACTTTTTTTCCTTCTCAGTTACTCCCCTATACAAGGGTCTCATCCGCCCTTGTATGGATC
>JABUQX010002665.1:7500-22500 GCA_015478945.1 Trachelipus rathkii | reverse complement strand
TCTTTTAAAGATGTAAAATTAATGTGGTTTTTATGTCTTAGATTATTTTTTTTATGAAACCTTTAATTTAAGTCCCATTAAATTCTGAAGTGATAATTTTATTTTTTCTGAGCATATAACACTTGCAGGTCGTTAAATTTTAGGGCCTACTGTCTAAGAATCATTACAGGTCAATAATAATTGTACTACATATTCGTACCAAGATATAGTACTTTAAAATAGTTCATAACCCTTAATGCAATCGTTGGAGTCATTCAGGCAAGAGATAAATATGTTTTATTTATAAAAATCTTTCTTGGGGCATTTCAGTCCAGGTTTAAAAATTTGCGGGGGCAATTCGTCCACATTGAAATCTCATTAAATAAATTTTCAAAACTTGAATACAAAAGATGTCCAAATAATTTCAATGTTTAAAATAACTTGAAAAGATTTTACAACAAAATATGATGGTAAAGTTTTCACATAAGCCTAATTAATTTGTACAATTTTTTTCAACAAGATGGTTCACACTTACGCAAATAAGAACATGCAAGGATACAAAGGGATACTCTGAAGATGATGTTGTTGCCAGGCCCTTAAGCCGTTTTCGTTCTTTTGCTATTGATGCTTTACGCAAATTGTAATTGCCTAAAAAGCACCGAGTTTTGCGTTCGTTTTTTGTTGCAAATGAGGTCGTTGCTCGTTTGTTTTGGGCCAAAAGCCGCAATTAATTCGGTGTATGATAATAAACGCTCACCAACGTAAAGAAGAATTTCTCAATCTGGATGGTTAATATAAAATAAAAAACAATTGCCACATTACGTAATGAAACAATTCCTTACGTTTGGGTAAGCATTTTTTTATGATTTTGCAGTTGACCAAAAACAAACGCCAAACTCGAACATTTTAACGTTTTCGAATCCGAATTCTTAAAAATAATATTGAATACCATTATGTTGAAATGATAACTGACTTTCATAGGTGTATCAAATAAAACACTTTAATTTGAGGATTTCTTAGGATGTTGAAAATTGAAGTGACGAATTGACCCAACCCCCCAAAATCGTGGGCACGTTTACTATCGGCTTCTAACATTAATCCTAATATTTATATATACAAATACAATTATACTATTCTACTCCTAAAGGATTAACATTAAAATATAAAAAAAATTTTTTTCAAAAAAAAAAAAAAAATAGGTCTCATGAAAACCTTAGCATATTTAAGTACCCCTGGATCTTTGGATCAGAATTGCCCCATTTTATGTGGTGTGTGTATTGATATATTACTATATATATATGTAGGTATATATATATATATATTAAATAGTAAACTTATATAGACGTGATATATATCAGCTATATATAGGCTATAGTATATAGTGCGGATTACGCGATATATATATATAAGTAATATATTATATATATATAATATATAGTATATATATGTTATACATAATATAATAATATATTATATAATTTAATATATTATATATAATATATAATATATATATATATATATATATATATATATATATATTACACAGGGTGGATTCAAAACCTCTGTGACAAACTCGGAGGCCGATAGAGCCAACAATAAGGAACATTTATGTTAAATTAACCTATGTTGTCAGATGTGACTGCTTTGTTCAATAAGGTTGACGGGGGAGTAATAATTTAAGGGGTTGAGATTGGGTGAATGTGCGGCCATGGCAACTGACCATCTCTACCAATCCATCTATTGTTGAATTTACCATTCAGATACACCCGAACTTGAGCGCTAAAATGAGGCGGTATGGTAGGGCCATGATAGAGCCACCAGCAAAGGTAACAAATAACAGTTTGTCAAAAGGATTTTAAGGTTGGTCATTTGTAAATATAAATACCGTAATTGTAATAAGAAACTTCAGATTTACTTAAGAATGTAAAAAATTGTATAATTAAATTATTATATTATCTGATAGGCTAAGTATGTGTGGTTCTTAATGTAAATAAATGATTTGTATGTAAGTGTGTATGTCTGGTGGTGTTGCTGCGTACGGATTACGTTTGAGCTAGGCGTGATTATAATGTATCTAGGGTGTGTGTGGTTATTGATGAATTTTGATTATCTTTGAGTTTAATTACAAGAAAGGTAGAAATAGTAATATATTTATGTAATGTGCAGGTGGTAATTGTTAGTATAGTAAAACCATTTCTGAGAAAATTACCAAAAATGAATTACTATAGGTTTATGTAAAAATGTGTAAAATATATATATATACCTATATATATATATAATATATAATATATAGATATATATATATATATATAATATATATATAATTATATATATATATATATATTATATATATATATATATATATATTATACTATATATATATATGTATATCAGTATTAAGTTAGTATATATATGGTATAAGTATGTATATCATCATATATATGGCGTTGTGTGCTGTGAGTGTGAATAAGTCGTGGAGCGTGGTTAAGAATAATTATAAATATATTTGAAGTTGTTAAAATTAAAATATTCTATTACGTTATATGTTTATATCTTTAATTAGTATGATAATAAAGTTTAAGAATTAAGGGTTAAAAAGAAATGTTAATTGCATAAAAGCCTTTAAATGATTCTGTGGATATTGTGGTTTTGCAGACTAGAGAAGAACACCGAGGAGTGGAAATATTTTTGAAAAATCTCAACACTTATCGTGACGTCATAAAAGCGATCCAATATGGTGGACAAGAGCGAAATTGACTCACTTGCTATCTGATATCCATTTGTGTTAAGACCAGTTCTATTAGGATTTGCGTATGTGATGATGTTCTGTTTGTTTTGTTATATTAACTCGCTATTTGTGTAGATTCTGTTTGTGTTAGGATCTCAGTCTTGGTAAGATCTTTACGATTTGAAATTTTGAATTTGTTTTGTTTTAGTTTATTAGTCATAATTCGTATTTGTTTATAGTGGCGGCGATAGAAAATCAGACGCGTGAATAGAGCTTGTTATTTGTTCGATATTTGGATATTTAGGACTTACCGGATTTGAAATTTGATTTTGTTCTGTTTAGTTTTATATATAACTTGTAATTTGCACTCCTTAACTATTTTGGTAGGTGTGTGCTCCATAGTTCATATTATGTGATAAAAAATTTTGTCAGAGGTAGGATATGTTGTTTAGAATATTTCAAATTAAAAAAGTGGAATTTCATTGTAAGTATGTGTACATATATTATTTGACTCTGCTGTATTTATTATATAAACTTTTGCTTCTGAGGCAATGTATTAGCTAATGTGTTTTGAATGTCAATTGACTGATGTAGTCAGAGAGGGATACCAAGTATATTTATACTCTGATATTAATTCAATATGAAATATGAAATAGGTAGGGTAATTTAGAGGGTGATCATTGGCCATATGATAGTTATTTATCCAGGGTTTATCGCCTTTGGCTATTGAATTATATTTATCCAGGGTATCGCCCTGGCCATCTGTTTATATTACTCCAGTTTATCGCCTCTGTGCCATTCTTACTATTTTTCAAATTATATTTATGTTGCGCTATTATTCAGTACAGTCTTTATCAATCTCATTACCATACTTCGCATTACTTATTCTTCATTTATCACAATCTATCAGTCTGTGTTCGTTCACTCCACTGTGATGTTTAACTGCGCCATGGGCCAATGTCTATTATTTGTGAGATTAAACTGATGAATACCAATACATCAATAAAGCACGAAGCATGTATAAAAATTAATATGAAAAAAATTAAATTATATTTAGAATTAGTTTTGTTAAAAATAATAAAGTGACCTGTAAATGATAAAATAGAATATTACGTTGAGTTCTATTGGAGTAAGTTTTATTTTAGTTTCTCGTTGAATTAAAAGTTAAAAGAAAAAGTTTTTAATATTTTATTGAGTTTAGTCCTTATATTATATATATTATAAAAATATCCTTTTATTGTCTTGCATAAACGTTAAGAATAATAATAATATATATAGATTTCAAATTGGGGTGGTCATTTTAACAAACCGACGCCATCTTGGAATTAACACGGCTGACGCCGTCTGAATTTAACTGACCGCGCCATCTGAAAAAGATGACAGTCTGTCTAGAATAATAACAGTCTTAAATCATTTTTTTTTTTTTTTTTTTTTATAGTTGTTACCACCAACTACGACGGGCAGAGCCCTATTCAAGGAGGGTGTTACACGTCTCAGAAACTCACCAACTAATGCCAAATTACGCAGATGAGACAGGACGCAAGCTTGAAGTGAGGGAGAATTAATTCAGCAGGAAACACAGAAGATGGAAGAATATTCCACAGAACAGAGTTGCAGGAAAGAAGGAAGTACCACAGAGAACTATAGCGAACTAGCTTGGAGTTACCGATATCCACAAAAAAATTCATGCGTCAGAACACAAGCACCCCTGTGTGTATGCGGGCGCGTAAAGGTGGTGGTACGCGAGTTACAAGTTCCCTGCGAGCATCTGCCCGCGCAATTATTATGATGGTACCATATAGATAAAGAGATAAAGCACCAACATTGCGACCGCAAAGATTAAGAGGGTCAAGTGATAAATGGAAAAGTTACTCCGGGAACAGTTTTATAAGTTCTTATTGGCCTTTGACTCGACCCTGTCCAAAGCCGGGTGAAAACATGAGAGCCCACTCACAGATATGAGAGCAGTGAACTCCATACAAGGGCGGATGAGCCCTTGTATAGCTGGAGTAAGTAGCCGAGAAGAGGATAAAAAGTCACGCAGTCTAACAGAATTCCCAGTTTCTTTGAGGGTGCCCTAGCAAACCGTTGTTGATAGTGAGGTTTCCCAAGACATTTTTTTGTTAATGATTAATAGCCTATAGAATGTTTATATTGTCTAACAGTGAAGAAAGTAGGACAATTGATATAAAATATGATACCGCTAGCGAATAGATTGATCAGGAAGTTGGAGAGTTGTTTTAGAGAGGGAGATTTGTAGAAGTTGAGTTTTTTAAAGAATTAAATTCCAAGGTTGAGACGAGCGCCCATCTGGTAAAAAATATGTCTATCAGTATCTGCGAGAAGGAATAGAAATCTCGGTAAAGAGTAAGACGAGACTGCGGCAATTCTAGAAGTAAAAGAAGGAGCCAGAATTGAAATGAGTTGAAGAATGAAGGTCGAGTCATCGGCATACGATGGATGATAGTACGTCTAGATCTGTTTGACAGAAGACATTTAATGAAAAAAGAAGAATAAAAGTAGGAGAAAGATAATGATACCTGTAGGTATCACCACAATTGACAATAAAAGAAGAAGTCGCCCCGTCAATAACAGCCGATATTGAGCGATTTGATAGGAAGAGAGAATACTATAACATAAAGTATAGCTAATAGAGAAAAGAGGACGGTAAATAACCCTAAAGGAAGGGATCTAGAGAAAGCAAGTGACGCGTGTCATACCCGGTTCACAAATGACATTGTGCGATATGTCAAAGCGCCACCTTTGCAAGTCTCCTCAATTAGTTTCCTAAGGGCAGAAAACCATAAAATCAAGTTAAGATAGGAAAGTATTATCGCCAGTATACACTCTCGAGCGCTTGAATAAGCCGAATGACTGGGCGATCGGAAGGAAGTGAATGCAGGCAGTTCAGATTCCAGGATGGATCGATAAGAAATGAGAGTGTATGGAGAAGGGTTTCAAAGATCTTAGATAGAGATACAAGTGAGAGCTATAGGGCGCGATGTTAGAAAGGACTCAGAGCGGGCTTTTTCCTTTTTTTGGAATCCAAGTTTAGTAGTTGGGACATTTTCACGTGCTTACCAAACAACTGAGGAAAGTGTTTACATTACTATCTTGAGACCATTAATAGGATGGGCTACGGGGATATAGTTGTCGAGTACTGATAGAAGAGTGAGGTCGCGCAGGCACAGGAAGGAACTCACCTCTAAAACACTCCGGGCGAGAAGTGACCATCCGGCTGCCACGTCGCGCTATCTTATCCTTAAGCGATTTCATTCAGACTTTTATTGTAAGCCATGCACCCAATCACAACGCTACACCACAGGCAAGCATTCCTTAGGACTCACCGTAGTGTACGAAGTATCTGAGTGAGGTGAGGAGGGAATGCCAGAATCATCCAGGTTGGAATTAGATGAAAATAGGAGGCCGAAGAGATTTGGCCTTTTCAGTTGAGAGAATTCAGCAACAGAACCATCAGATAGAATAAGAGGAAGGAAAGGCAGTTTTACAGAAGTTGTTGAGATGTTTTTGGCAAGAGGCCAGGAAAATTTTTGTCAGTAGGAGAACAAGGAGGTTAGCGCACTTTCGTTTTGATGAAAGCCCCGCTTTGCTCGTCGAGAGTATCCCTGCAAACGATTTTCTAGCTGAATGAAAATTAGCAAGAGTTGGGATAGCGAGGAACGAGGAATTTTTCCAGGCTTCCGCGGACTACGCGGACTGTCTCTAGCCTGAATAAGTGGGCATCAGGCGAACAATGCTAAGGACGAGAAGATCGAAACATGGAATTATGAGGAGTAAGAAAGATATTAGATGTGCTTTCGAATGTGAAGGAATGAGAGCCGTGCTCATTCCCATTATGGTGAGTTCCACAGCTCCACACCTTAGTGCAGTCCACAAAAGCTTGACATAATACCATATTCGATCCAGAGTCATAAGCAGTCATTACCAATTATAGTTAGCGTAGAAATAAGCAACAAGACCGTAAGGTGTTGCATATCTACTCCAACATATCGGCCTCGAATCAAGTGAGTGATGCTCAAAGAAAAAAAACTGACGAGCATATGGGCAGGATGCAGGCTGTATGGAGAGGAAATCATTAAAATTAAGAGAATTTTCTTAAAGATAGTAAGGTATTGTGGTCAGATTACCAATACGGAGCGCCAAAAGTGGGGGTTGGTATTTATATAGAGAGAAGGACTAGGTGGTGAAACAATAGGTCAAGTGTGTTCAAAAGAATTGGTTAGGACGATCCGGAACGTGTGTGGAGTTCTTAATTAGTTGCTCCAGATCGTTGAGAATACTAAATGATTTCGGCCTCCTCCCCACCTAAATCAGGATGAGAGGACCCCAACCATCAGTGTTGTGTACATGAAATCCCCTAAATAGAGGACCGCAGTATTTGGATGAGAAGATATTAACAGTCTCGTGAAAAGTAGAAAGATATTCAAAAAGAACTGGAAAATTGTCTGTTTAGGAGAACAGTAGCAGAAGCACAAAGAATATTGTTTGTAGTAGAAGAAAAAGATTTTAAGCCCACAGCATATGGTCTGGAAGTTATAGAGAGCGACTTTCGAGATTCTCAAGACGTTCCAAGTAGCGATAGTGTATTATGTTTACATATGACGACATACTACCCCTATTTGACGGGTAAATTAATGAAAATAAGTTATTAGTTGGGATAATTAACGAGTTAGAGGAAAGTGAATTACATTAGCCATCTTGTGACTCAGACAAGAGCAAAAGTTAGGGTTAGAGTTAGAGAGGTAGCGTATTCCACGGATGCAAAGTTAGATTTTAAAGTCCATATAGCGGAATGTAGTAAAGTCTATATGAAAGCCCGCGCGCTGCGCAAACTTGCCATCACACACGCACACACAACCACATCCACAAACAAATAAACAAACAATACAAAAAAAAAAAAAAAAAACAAACAAACATATTCACAGGTAAAAACAGGATTAAAATTATTCACCACACTAAAAAAAAAACGAAATGTTAAAACGAGATAAAACTATTTTTAATAAATATGTAAAATGTGAAAAGTATATTTTTAGAAAGTTTAAAAAACACACACGCCACTCGTACACCCTCACCAATTTACGAAAGAAAAATTTTTTTTTTACAATTAGTTCAACGTAAAACTGGAGATATGTAAAGATTATTTAACAATTGAATTGAGATAAAAAAAAAAAAAAATAAAAAAAAATAAATAAAAAAAAAAAAAAAAAAATTTTTCAAAAAAAAAAAAAAAAAAAAAAAATGAAAAAAAAAACGTTGGGTTAGCTTATGCTTAAAACTCCGTTTAAAAATTAAATAAAGTAAATTAAGAAATCACTATAAAAAACTTAGTTTTAAAAATAAGACTACTCGAAAAAAATATTACCCTAGTATCATATCTATAAACTACGTATTTAACACAATCCTAAAAACTAACTATATGCTAGCGAACATAACTAAATAAGTTTACAAAATAATAAAATAAACGGATAACTTATATATTTTCAGACAGAAACATTCGAAAACGATTATAATTATGTGAAATTAAGAACGTTAGAAAACCTTGCAAAACCATTCAGAAAGAAATCTAATGATTACAACAAAAAAAATACTTCCAGTAAATTGGTGCAGGAAGAAAAGAGGCTGAAATATATTGAGAACGCCTTCAAACTTTATCACAAAAATAGAAGCAAAGGACCAACCACAGAAAAATTAACATCAGAATTTTTTAACCTTTTACCAAAAAGATTGAAGAAAAGACTTATCAATGCTTATTTATACGATTTTGAACTTTATGATTACGACCCTTATAAATTTAGATAAAAATAATTTATGTTTGCTATACCTCAATTATTCGTTATAAAATCTATGTTCGCTATACTATCTTAAAATTCGTTATAAAATCAACATTATAACATAACAAAATCTAGTTACCCATACAAGGAGAGTGATAAAGAGCAGAAACACCATTAGTATACCGTTAATACCAAGAACATAGGATCTGCGTTAGAAAAAAAATTGGTGATTAAGAAACAACAAAAAACGAATGATTAAAATTAGAAAATACACAAACAATTTGGACATTGTAGTAAGGAAAATATTATAAAAATAATGGAAAAAGCATATGGAGGGGATAATACATATGAGAGAGATAGAAAACAACTACAACAGACAATACATTAAGTGACTGAAATATGTCAAGCATGTAGAGTATACAAACACACACAGAGTAGACCAATAGTGGGTTTGGAAAGAGCAACGAGGTTTAATGGTAGACATGGGAGAATTGGATGGGAAGAGATTCCTAGTTATGATCGACAAACTGACAGGATATGTACAGGCTACATGGACAGAAAGTAAAAGACCAACAGAGATAGTGGGTAAGATCATAGATAGATGGATAAGTGTGTATGGAGCACCCGAAATTTTTTTATCAATTACGGAAGGAATTTCGGATAGAAACCATGTTAGAATGTGTGAAATGTTTGATATCAAAATTATTTAGCAACAGCAATGCGAGTCAGGAGCAGGGAAATGTAAGCGGTAGACTTGTAAAATGGAAAATATAAGAGAAAATACATGAAGATGAATGTTATCAAATAAATATTGCATGTTTATAAGATGGCAGTTTAATGGGAGAAATTAACATATCGAAAAGAACGGGTACACAGCTAACCAATTTGTTTTTGGAATGGCAATAGAGAGAGGTCATAACAACAATGAGAGTAATGTAGAATTGGAGATGGTAAGAAAAGTGCGTAAATAAATGCAAATATTAGGAATAGGAGACAATGGAAGAAGAGTCATGAGCACATCAAGATGAAAGTGAAAATTAGAATGAGCATATAAACAATAACTTTGGGATAGCAGGTGAAAATCGGGAAAAGAGATGAATGGTAACATTATAAGAGGGAAAATTATTAAAAGATGAAAGGACCTGGTAAATAATATAGATGGAAAAACAGTCAGTGATAAAACAGGAGTGTCTAATAAGACTAAACAATGATAATATAATAAAATACAAGAGAAGAAATAGAATACAAGAAGACAATATTAATAAAAGAAAAATAAAATAACTTGATGATCCAGAAGCAGAGATAAAGATAAACAGAATAAGACATGGATTGACAACAGAGCATAATAGATAAAAACAAACAAGAGATGTATCTTGTTCGTCAAAAGGAGGAGGTAAGAAAGCGATGAGAAGAAGAATCAAGACAATGACAGATGTATCATGGTCTAAGAACTGAGAACGAAGACAGGAAAGAAGGTGATAAATAGAGAGAGAAGACGAAGATTTCATTAGCAATTTAAATAAGGAGAAGCGTTGGAAGATGATACATAAAACAACAGAAAATAATGAAGTCAAATAATAAAATGAAGAGTACAAATAATGTGAAATCAGAGTTTCATAATATAAAGGATTTAATGATAGTACGATAAACTAGGATTCAATTTAAGATGAATTCGAAGAACATTGAGCCGAATAACCAGAGAAGTTCTTTCTAGTGAATTGTACGAGATATAACGTTAAATCAAAGCAAAGGAAGAGTGAGAATATTGAATTGAGAAAGAAAAGAGTTAATGAAGAATAGAGCCGAAAGGAAGGAAGGGGAATAAGCATGGGTAATGTACTGAAAAGGAAAACGGAGAAAAATTTTGCAAAGCGCTGATTCGATATGTAGGAGGTTGAAGAAAAGAATGATGAAGCAACAAGCAGCAACATGTGCTCAGAGGCCTTCAAAATACGTAGGAGTAAATAAAGCAGAAAGGATTGGGTAGTATGTGAAGTCAATAGATATTAAAACAGCATACTCACAAGGAAAAACTGGAAAGGAGGTATCGTAAAACACCAAAGGAGGCAATACGCAAGAAACATATGGAGATTAAGAAAGTGTATCATGGACTGAAGATGCAGCAGGAGTATGGTTAATTACAGTTGAAAGAAATACTAGAAAAATCTAGCAGAGAGATTTGTTGTCAATTAGAACCCCAATATTTACAATGAAAAAACAGGACAGACTGAGAGGGATTCATGGTGTGTCATTGACGATTCATATGTATGAGGAGGATAGAAATTTTGAGATCAAATATAATAAATTAAAGAGGGATTAAAGTATGGGAGTCAAGGTACGAGAAATTTAGATATAATAGCGGGTGAAAATACAACGATAAGAGAGACCACATAATACTCAGAGCAAGATAATTATAGTAATACATTATCTATAGCTACCGCAATAAAAATTCACAGCATGGAAGACAGGAATCCTGAAATGCGGAAGGAAAAAAATTGAAATAGACCAGGGTGGGACAATGAATTCGGTTAGGACAGCAAACAAGGCACAGACGGTAAAAATATATCAAGTAAGTGATTATTGGAAAAAAAGTAAGCATGCGTTTGGTTGAAAATGAAAAACGAACTGTTATTATAAACATGATGAAAAACTAAAGCAGAAGAGAGACACCTAAAAATGGGGAGGTTACAAGGAAAAATTACAATAAAAGTTATTTGCAGATGCCTCATTTAAATGAGTTTAGGAACAGGGAATCACAAATAGGATATATGTACAGTTAGGAGATGACTTATGGACATAAACCACTGATATATCGGAAATCCAAAGTAGCATAAACAGGGTTGTTAGATCACCCATTAGCAAGCAGAACTCATGGGGATTGTGGGATGGGTTTAGAAATGGGATATATTTGTTAAAAAATTATGGAGGAATAAACATTAGTGTTGCTTACAGGTTAAATTTGAATTTTGATGGTTTAGAGAACAGGGGAATCACAATAGGATCTATTGTAACGGTTATGAGATGATTAGGACGCATAAAACACTGATAATATGAAAGCCAAATACTAACAGGGTTGTTTAGACTCACCATTAGAAGCAGAATCAATGGGATTGTGTGATGGGTTAGAAATGGGTATATTGTTAAAAAATTTTACTGGGAGGAAACTAACAGTAGTGTTGTTACAGGTTAATCTTGAATTTGATGTAAAAGATATTAAACGTTACTAGACCATATAGATCAAGTAAAGCTGAGCCCTGATGTATCCATGGTAGGAATTCTTGAAGAAGGGTAGTACCAGCATATGCAAAGGCACTGTATTTTGATTTTTGAATGTCCTATAACATTTAGTGAGGTACCACAGGGCAGGAATATGGCATAAGTGTTGCCTATTTATTAAAGAAAAGTAGTAAGGAAGATTTGGTAATATAGGCCATTAGCTTAACATCTCTGGTTTAAAGGTTCTGGAAAAGTTACTGAAATGGTCATATAGGAAATATTTAGAAGATAACAAAGTATTGTATGACTCCCAGCATGGTTTCAGAAAGGGTAGTTCATGTCAGACAAACCTTTTAGATTTATGGAATTCATTTACCGACTGCAATTAGACTGAGAATCAGTTGATATTTATAAGAACATAAGACATAAGAAATATAAGGGACAGTTGAAGCCACCATAGGGCTATCGAGACTGCAGTCAACCCAGTAACCCAAACATGCTCTTCATAGCAAAAATCAACAACACACCTAGGCTGGTCAAATCCTGTAACTAAAATCCACCAATTTGGGCTTAGTCAAAAAAAATGATAAATGATGATAACCAAACCATCCACATGCCTTAATAACAAAGTTATTACTATAATTAAAAACCAGCCAATTTGGCTTATAATATTTAGCACTTTAACAAAGTTTGTATAACGGTTCCCACATCAAGGCTGATGAAGAAATATTGCAATGTGGTATAGTGGAGTGGTACATGGTTGGATTAAAGAGTGGTTGCGAATAGAAAACAGTGTGTACAACTAAATGGCCAAAAGTCATCATGAAATAGTCAAGAGTGGTGTCCCACAGGGTTCAGAGCTGCTGGGGCCACTGTTGTTCCCATATACATAAATGATTTAGACCAGGCGCTATAAATGCAACGGTTCTTAGTTTGCAGTGTACCAAAGTGGCCACCCTCGTTAGGAAATAGTGAAAGGAGTGTATAGATTCAAATATCTTGAATAAACTTCTTGGGTTGGGCAGACAAGTGCAAATGAATTGTAATAGTAAAAAGTGTAAGTTCTTCACCTAGGTTACTCAATAAAAGTTTTAACTACGAAATATTAATGGGTTTTGCCTTGAGTCTGTGGACCAGGAAAAAAGATTTAGGATGTATTATAAGCAGAATTTGAAAGTTAGCTAATCAGTGTTGAAGCAATGAATAAAAGCTCATAAGATGCTGGGCATAATAAATCCAATGTTGTTTACAAGAAACAAGAAGTAATAAGTAAACTATATAATATCTATGTTAGGCCAATAATAGGGTATTGTGCACAAGTTCGGGCCCCTTATTTAAAGAAAGGACTTAGATATGCTAGAGAGAGTGCAACGGTTTGGGAAACAAGGATGATTTCTGGGTTTGAGGTAAGAGCTATGAGGAGAGGTGAAAGGAGTTAGGAATGTTTTCTGTAGAAAGGCAATTTCTCAAGGGGGACATATACAATTCTACAAAATTTTTACATCTATTGATAAATACGGAGACCAATAAATTCTTTATCAGTTAGAGCATGGCAGGAGAGACCAGAGTGGCATAAGAAAAATATAAGAATGAAGCATCCATCTTAGATATAAGAAAGCATACATTTAGCAATAGGGTTGTTAAATTTTGAAATTGTTTGCACAGGAGGTTGTTGAGTGGGACTAATTGCAATATTTTAAGAAAGTGAAGCAAGGATAGTTGGAAGAGGGTATTTTTTCTTTTTTTTTTGTTCTATTTTTTTCTTTCTTTTTCTTCTTTTTTTTTTTTTTTTTTCTTTTTTTTTTTCTTTTTTTTTTTTTTTTTTTTTTTTTTTTTTTTTTTTTTTTTATTTCATATACTTAACTAGTTTAGACGAACGCCAAATTGGCTGCGTCTTTAGTTATAGAGTTATCTAATTTATACGTACTGCATGTGTGACCATAACTTAGTTATTAAGGCATGTGGCAATGGTTTGGGCTATCATTATGTTTTTTGACAAGCAAATTGGTGTGGATTTTAGTTACATGAATTTGACAAGCCTAGGGTGCTTTGTGGATTGCATGAGAGCATGTTTGGTTAGTGGTTGACTGGGACAGTCCGATAGGCCCATGTGGCTTCTTACTGTCCCTATATTTCTTATGTCTTATAATCATATTCACTTCCCACTGTATTAGGGAAAATCAGATCCACACTCCACTCAGTGCAATAAGCACATGGATGTGCCGATTCTTGCAGGTTACTGTTCATCAGTCCAAAACAATGCCACCCAGATGCAAGCGAGACACAATATAATGGAATCCGTCATCATTGCTGCAGGGCCTTGCAGTAGACGAGAAACCAAAAGAGGTAATTCCCTAGGGAAATATCTGGTTGAGAACGGAAAACACATGGTCCAATTTTTAGATTGTTTTGAGACCTATTGTTTGCACAGCATCCCGGATTTATAGAAGGATGGTTCCTCTACTATGGTAAACCATCTCAAGTGCGCCCTGGAAGCTATTAATATCGTAGCAACAACCTCAGCAGAGTATGAAGTTGGTAAATTCAACTTTATACACTCGGTATAAGAACTGACTGAGAAGTTAGTAAGAGACAGCCAAATTCAGTAAAGCCACTATGCAGAGAGAAGCTATTCCCATCTTGCTTTACAACTGTTCAGGCTCGCTCACAGGGCTTTTCAAGCCTTAGGTATGATCACGAAATCCTCTGATTACAAGAACCCTCTCAGCAAAGATATATCATAAAATGATTATCGGAAAAAATATCAATTTTTTCAGATTAAACAAATAGTTTATTACCACAAACCTTCCATATAGCTATAAATTTAATCAATCTACTATTTTTTTTTTTATTTTTTTAATTCATTTTAGAACCATTAAGTTTAGGTTATGAAAAGTTTTGTTAATTATACAACATTATTTACAGATTTTTTTTTTTTATAAATTCATTTATAGGAAATTGCAATGGTTATGATAAGTTTTTAATTATACACAGTAAATCCTTGTCTACTTAACAAACTTTATATAACTTTACTGATTTTTGAATGTAAAAAGAAATATATGAAAGACAACAAATAATATTGCTTATAAAAATCGTAAATTTAAAAAGGTAATTGTTACCAGAGGGTTGTCACCCCTGATTTTATGAAAATCACAGGGTATACTCTAAAAAAATAAAAGAAGAATAGTGAAAACGAAAATTTTCTCTCTTTAGGAAAAAATTTACAGCCTCCAAGTTATTAAAATCCCCATAGACTTTTCAATATTATCGATCCAGGTCAGTTGA
>JABUQX010002665.1:0-2500 GCA_015478945.1 Trachelipus rathkii | reverse complement strand
ATTATATATGAGAGAGAGAGAGAGAGAAGAGAGAGAGAGAGAGAGAGAGATTCAAAATTCTTTTTTTCAAATTTATTCGTACGATTTCACTGTGTGAGCGAAAGTTCTACCCGCGAATTTCGTATTTTTTCGCTCGTACAGCAAGGTATGACGCCTGCCATGGTTCTTAATATTTATATGAAAATAATTTAAAAGAGAGAAAAGAGGGAAACTGCCATAGCTTAATTGACTCTTAAGAACAGAGTAGAAGAAAATTTCAAATGAATTATTATTTATAATTTATTACTAAAGTATAAGTTGTTTTCTTTAATATATTTATAAATCACAGTTTCTTTTTTCATTTCAAATAAATTGTAATATATTTATTTAACTTATTAATATAATTTATTTATTAAAAAGACTCAAAAATATGGGTAGACTACCTACCCATGCCTACCCTATTTTTTTTTGTATAGCCTGCAGACGATGGAAAAGCATATTTATGCCTATTTACTGAAAGGTAGTAGAAAATTTGGTAAATTATAGGCTCAGTTATCTTACACCTGTGTAAAAGTTTTGCAAGTTACTGAAAGATACATATAGAAAAAATATATGTAATAATATTGTATATTCTATGCTCTAGCGTGCACCAATGTCAGACAAACCTTTTAGAATCTATGGAATACATTTACTGACTGCATTGAACCAAGGAGATCCAGTTGATAATTTATATATTTATATTATCAGTAAAGCTTTTGATAAGGTTCCACATAAGGTTGATGACGAGAATGCGCTTACCAATGTTAATTTAATATTCTAATGCCTCAAATGACCAAAAAGGTCTCTTGATCATGCGCTTGTTTAGCTGACTAAAAATCACTGAGGAGCAATTTTTTTCAAGAATTTAGATTAAATTTTATTTCGTTTTTTTTTTTCTTTTTTTTTTCTTTTTCATGGGTTCTTGAACTATAACATAGTTTAAAATGATATGTTACCATATCCTTTTAAAACTTATGTTTACAGTTCAAAACAAACACACTGATTTCGCGCTATAAAACTGATCTATCTTCGTCAGCTCTCCTTCAATAATGTACTTCCCATAATACTTCCTTTTTAAAGCATAAAAATATCACGTACAATACAACAAAATCAAATTATATATTAAATATTAAATTACTTAAACCTTCGAAGCAAATAGCACCATAATATTATACTGTAACCAAGTGATGATGGAAGTGATATATCTATATATAATTTTTATATATTATATATATATATATATATATATAATATATATATATTATTTATATTATTTATATTATATATTTATATATATATATATATATTTATATAGTATATTATTATATAATATTATACTATAATATCATATAGCTAATATATATATATATTATATATATCTATAAATATATATAATATTATATTTATCATATAATATATATATATATATATTAATATATATTATTTATATATATACTATAATATAAATATATATCATATATACTATCACGGTATATTCAGAGTAGGCCGGGTAGTAACTCCTAACCCAATATTCTTTAAGGTTTAAATAAATATGAATTAAAGATCAGAAGATACTAATATTAAAATTTATATAAAAGTTTAAAAAAAGAAGTATTTTTTCATCATACACAACTTTACAAACAAGAACACAACAACCCACAACTTACTAAGCTAAATAATCATTGAATTCATTATTTAGAAATTCTCGTCCTACCTCTGATCTTAAGGAGTAAATTCTTTTGCCCCGGCGACGAATGACGTCATTGTACTTCAAACTATAGGAGCGAGGTAGTTGTAATACCTATAATATCGATAAAATAACGATAAATAAATGAAAACTTTTCTTCATCTCCGAAATATTTACGAAAATGTAGTTTCTTGGTGTGCAGTTTGTATAGAAAATTTTTTGTATAAAATGATGTCTGACTTGTTGATAGTTGATATTAATTTAATATAAACTTATTTAGTGTAATCTATAGCACTATATACATACACATTAAGTGTAAAAAATGCATAATGGATAAGATTTAGATTTTATTTATATTAAATAAAGAACGCTTAAAAACTTATCTCAGAAATTCTATGGGAAAAAATGATAGGCCTAAGAAATACTCAATTGGAATGTGATTTAAAATTAATATTGGTAAATTATGTAAACAAAGCTTTTCATACAAAATAAATAGTACGTATTCTATAATTAATTAAAACGATGTGTCGATTTTCGTTAGCGATATATATTATATACGTATATAATTTATTTATATATATTATATAAATATATATATCAATATATATTATATATATATATATATCTAGTATATATACTCTAATAGTATTACTATATATCAACTACGTATATAGTAGTCACTTTAATAATATATATATATAGTATAGTATATTATTATAGCAGCTCTGTTATAGCCTCATAGGTACTCTTAAAAACTATTTTAATACTACAGTAAACGATACATTCTGGAATGTG
>JABUQX010002664.1:0-36560 GCA_015478945.1 Trachelipus rathkii | reverse complement strand
CATAGACTTATAAACGAAACTGCCTCTTGGGAAGTTGTCAATACAAACAAGTTTGCCCAACTCAAGCCTCGCTATCAACGAGAGAGTTATGCCTGAGGCCATCTGGGGTCCCATTTGATTTCTATGCTCTGTATGGTAGGAGTAGTCGCCCTTTCAGAGACCTCTTAACTTTTTACACCAAGACACCGCACTGCCAATACAGAGCAACATAGTGGTTCACCTCTCTACTTACTTACTCTTGACGGTCGGAAAAGAGCAGCTCCACAGGCTGATACTAGACTTCGCTGTGAGTTATCGTACTAATCATAAATCGTTTATTCATGTAGTCTCCTTTCTCTTTGTTGCCAATGGTCCCAGTTAGTCACCTTGTTTTCCTTTCCAATGCCCTTACTCCAAGCAAAAAAACCTCGGATGAAGCCATTCAGCTCAGGGACCAAAACGCTCAGTGCGGACAAAATACCAATGAACTTCTACATTCACATATAAAGGCATACGTGGCAGAGTTTCACCCTGGATTAGATCATTGCTGTAATCTAGGCACACTGTGGAGGACTCACCGAGTGGAAACCGATCCTCGTGCCTGTGATCTGGAGTAATTTCATGTAGCATGAATGTGTGAGATTGCGATATTCGTTACATCATGGCCAAAAGGATGCCGATATGTGTGTAACGTAACTCTCATTGGGGGACATTGTGCGTGTTATTAGCACACCGTTAACTTAAATATCGTTCTCTAATCTAACAGTTACCACTAGATGGGCCTATTTCTCTTCCGGCGAGTCAAAACCTTTATTTAACTGTGTGCTTTCGTCTCACAAATAAACCTCCTTTTCTCCAGTAGGTAGCATATGGAATTCTTTTTGCTCTACCTTTAGAAGAAATACAGACGTTGGTAGACTTTAGTCATATGATATTGGCGCGTGAGCGTGCAGAGTAAATCATGGACGGGTTAAACGTCCTAAATTATTAGTCTTTACCTGTCTATATACTTAATAGATGATGAGAAAAAAAAAAATTTATTAACACAATAATTCCATCATGGCCAACACTTCCCAGTACTGACCAAGGCCCTGCTTATTTTGCAGGCCAAGAGTATAAGCAGAAGAGGTTGTTATCAGTGTGTATTCTGAGTGGCTCACGATGATGATAACACAATTTTTGTCTATCACCGATTATTTTTTATAAGCGTTCATGATAGTGAAAAAGACATAACAGAACAACATTCTGCCTCTCTCTCATAATATAAATAATCATAGAAATCCGAGAACTTTCACTCCCTCTTAACACTCTTGAAACCGAACTCGAATAATATGCATTCTGGTGTGCCAGTCGAGCCGACATATATGAGATTAAAGTAACTCCGTGCGTGAGTCGCGTAGATACACGTCTGTTTACCGTATAACAATGCTCTCGTGGCACGTTCGGTAGAGCATGTAACTGAGAGTTGTTGAGGAGAACATCCAGCCCCCCAACTACTTTCTCTTCTCCAGAAGCTTGCAAATGCTTTTTATTAGCAAATATATAACCCTCTGCTCTCTCATTCCAAAAGTTAACATTCCTTTATATCTCATTCAAAGTAGATAAATAATAAATGAATTTTTCTTCGCATTATATTTATGTGTGTGCAAGGATCACCTACAATTTAATTGAGCGGAGAAATATGAGATAAAAGTTCTCTAAATAATTATTCGTTGTTCTTGTACACATTGTTGGAGGGTGACTTATATAACCTCTCCATCGAATTTCATATATACATATGCTGAACGTGAGATTCCGTCTGCTATACATATCTTAAATCCTAAAAAGATAAATTTAGGAATAGATTTAATAATAAAAGTTCCATTAAATAATCAATTGAACCATTACTCTCACACTCTCTCTCTTTGGTCTCTAAGACCCGCACATTAGGCCGAGATTAAAAAGTAGTTTACATTCGTGTGAGAGTTTTTCACAAATCCGGAATATCGGTAATTCGCCGGAATACTTTTTAAGCCCGGGAATAAATTCATGTGCCCTCCTGTGTGGTATTTACCCGGGTATTCCGAGAGTCTCCATAGACTTATTCTTAAAACTAATCTACTCTTGCCGCCAGCAATTATTTCCGTCCCTTAAAATAAATTGATAATCATACGACGCATGTAAGCTATTGTATTTCTAGCATAGGTATACTATGTGAGCTCTTTCTGAGTATGCCTCAAATTATTAATCTGGTATTGTGGGCTAAGGAATAACTCATATTACCTTGATAACGGTAAAAGCCATTAATATTATCTGTGTATATATGTTTTCTCTCTCAATATTAACTTCGTGAAGGCGTATATACTGAAGGACCTTAAACTATGTTTCTACATAGATAGTAGGATGACCAGATCCTTTACTCCTATTGGACGAGTATAAATTATTTTCTGATCTTTGAAAAGTTGTAGCTAAATATCTGGTGGACAGTACTTGATAGGATGTATGTACATTATATATATAAGTAACCTATACATTTATTCTAAAACAAAATAGGAGTTATTGTTTTGAATTCTTTATTAATGACAAGTGAAAGTAGAGGTGAGTGTAACTATATATGGCGTATATATTATAAATAGCAATAGCTTGGAAATATACAATTAATATTTAGAATATGGATCCAGTTCATAAATAAATTAAAATATCTATGAGTACAAAGCTGTTCTTTCTATAAGTGGGAGACGATACTGTTTCATAAAAATGATCTTTGGTTATAAGTCATCTGAGTAAGCAAGGTCTATTTTCAAATACTTACTGTATGGGTACAAACTAAGGAACTGTACATCAATCATCTAGTAATAGCAATAACTTTCTTGAGTATTATTCTAATTTTAACAAATCAATAAGTTCTATACTAATATGCATCTCAATGATATTCTGTTATAAAATATGAAAACATATATCTTTCTTCTTTTAAACATTAAAATTAATCTGTTATAATATCTCTCCATGATTGCATTTTATTCATATGTTTATCTAGAATACAGATTCATATCTGAAGCATAGATTACTATACAAAGTATAAGTAATCCTATGATAGCTTTTGAGTTTCAATGTATCAAGCTTGCAGTTTTATTTAAAAATATCTAATTATTTCATAATCTTTAAAAGATATAGTTATATATATATATATGAGTGACTAATATTTCCCTATATTAATATTTATATTTCTTCTATAATAAAAGTGATTTTGATAAATGAATTTAATATTAATATATAACATCATATATTAAAACTTCATTATTTCTGTACGTAGGAGTAGTCACCTACAGATGAGGTTTTAGTGCAACAGTATAATGTCTCACTAATGAGAAAAAGTGACAAGTTATGTTATATTGTTACAAGTATATAGATTATTCAAATCTCTCATTAAATAATGATACATGATAATCATAATAACCATAATAATGAGCAAGTGTAGCCATTGTTTCTTTCATAATTTAAGAACAATTTATCATTCTATTTCTTTGATCTACTTATTTAATAAGTGTCCATATCCTCTATACTGGAGGAAGTTGTCTGAATTTTACTTATTTTCATTCTGAATGAAATCTCTCAAACACTATTTTTAATATTATTTAATTTTCTATATTACTTTTTATGCATCATTTAAAATTATAGCATTTAAATATTAATGCTATATGATTAGGCTTTTCCTAAAATGATGAACCTTTAATTAATTATTCCTCTATATGTTATGGAGTCATTTCCAATAGAAGCCTTAGTAATATAAACATCTTCTATTGTAGAGCTATTTTCCAAATGTGAGTACTTATATTAATTAAATCTATTCTAATGTTTAGACAATTATATTCAATCAGAAGCTCATTTTTATATAATTAATTAATCTTCTGTGTAGTGCTGTTTCAAATTGAGGCTCATAAATATTAATTACTGTTGAATTACTAGTATATCAACTTGCTAATTCATTTACTTTAATTTATAACTAATTTCCTTCTTGAATTATCTATGGAAATCTTTCTATATACATGATTATGAATTAATTCTTTAGTCTTCTCATATATATATATACCCATACTACCTTTCACTACGTTATGATTAATTTCTTTTAATGTTTCTAATTGAGGAAAGAAGCTTATCCAATTAAACTATATGGCTAAAAGATTTTTTAAATTTTTATTTAGTGATTATCTTCTTACTTTAAGATTTATAATGCTGAATTGTAATTGAAAGGTCATTGAATATGTTAGTAGAGGTATAGTAGTAGCTAAAATGAACTTATATAATTAATCCTTAAATAATAAATTATCCATTCACAAGCTCCAGTGCTTTCAGTATTACACAGGTTTAAAAATGGATAATACTGTATATAGATATTAATGTATATAATCTTGTTGGTGAATTGATAAGTCTACATAATAGTAATAAGATCAACTTATAACTCACTATATGATATAAGATCATTACTGAGTCCAATTACCTATGGAATTAGTATAAATACTAATAGAACCTCTCTAAGCAGTACAAGTTATAAAATTCTATCCTTACTCTTAATAATCTAATATCCATTATATTAATACATAATCCAACGATATATGAAAACATGGAGTACTCTCAACATCCCTAATATATACTTAGTTGTGACATATTGAATCTAAATAATTAACCATCGTTCTAAAATATATTTATGTTTGGAGCAGTACATAAAATAAATTATGTGAGATCAAAAAATATAATGAAATTAAATCATCCCAATTTAACTGAGGAGGTGCTAAATTTCCATTACCAAAGAAGGCTGGAGTAATAATTTAACAATAATATAACCTCGAGATAAACAGTAGTAAAGACGAGCAACTTAATAATTGTTGTACCATTTTCTTCATTGAAATCTTTGTACCCGTGGGACTCAAAATTTTTCCTCTACTTGTAGAGAGATCGGGTTGAAAAAAACTGTTCATTCTCTTCTTTCATCTTACTTCAGTTCAAGATATATTCTTCTTGTTCCAGGATATCAGCTTGATGATTTTGAATCAAACTGGACTCTGTTGTTTTCTTGGGACTATCTTAAATTATAGGCCTACGCTCATCTTAGGTGTAAGAGTTTGACTTCTTTCTGTATTTCCAATCATTTTTGATACCTCGACTTTTCTGAGCTTTTAACACCCATTATCTCAAAACAAATCATGGGTGTTATTATATGGAGTAATAACTCATATTATAATTTTCATCTTCATTTAGGTTCCACAAACAGGTGCATTGTCTTACAATTAGCGAATCGTATATCTCCCTGGCGATGGAATTTACATACAATACTCTGCAATATGTGGTATTCCAACACAAGTTTCATTAGAAAATTGATGACCTAAAAGATTTTACATTTTATGGCAATAAGTCCATTGACTTTATATTCTTTATACTGAGAGAGTTTCTTAACCTCCTCCTTTATAATATAAGTCTTATAAATATTTGGAGACCGGAGACTTATGTCTTTTCCTGAAAAATATTAGAAAAGTAATTCATTATAATTTTAAATTTTCCCAATTTTCATTAATTTCTGTTACCTACAATGGAATGCATAAATAATTATGATAATTCATTTCTTTATCTTAACTTCACTAATATATAGGGCTAATATGTTTCTCCGATATTATAAAATAGTTTAGTTTAGAAAAATTGATATTTTCTATCTATACTTGAATCTGCTCTAATGTGATTAAAGTATTGCGTAATTCAAAAGACATAACTTCTTTCTATTCTTGCTGAGTTTCTCCACAATATTCTAACGAAAATACTCTAAGTCTGTGCTTTAAACCGAATATTAAAACTTTTTTCTACTTAAAGAGGTCTTCTATGAGTGCGTGCTGGAGTTATTCCATATCTCCTCAATCTTAGTCATAATCTAAGATATTTATTCTGATTTAGTAAGTAAATCAAAGGATAGGCTCGAATCGATGAGTTTTCTCTGATATATCCCCAAGAATGATTATATCTTTCAATCCAACATGAATTCCAATAGATAAGAATAAAAACATAGAACACTACTATGATGGATATAAGCAGAATACAATAAACAGAAATGAAGATATGTCTCCGCCTTTGTGCGTGGTTAGAAAAAATCGCTCAATGAGATCAACTCTCTGATAGGGTTCTGAAGCACCTGAAACCATATTACTATTATGCTTATATTCAGAATATATTAGCAGTAGGCCTTATAACTGATAGGAAATCAAGATAGAATTGTATTACTTAGCATTATTCAATATTGTCTATAGTAAAGTATTCAGATTTCTGGAGAAGTAAATTATAGTGAAATCTGCATATTGAGAAAAGATAATTACATTCAAATTTATATTTAATGAATAAACCTTGTATATTGTGTCTATGGTAATATAATTTCTATCCATACAATTATTAATCTTTAGGTTTAATTCTGGAAGATGGTATAAGGGGTAAAACTGCAAGCATTGGTATAAATTTATCCTAAATAAGGGTTAGAGTCCATAATGGATATTGAGCGATATGTAAACTCAATGTCATTGTAGTACGTTAATGTTGTATGCACAGCCTGTATGTGAGGTAGGTGGCTGCATACTCTAATAAGTGTAATTATTATAAATAAATATATTTATGGTAGATGATTAGCACTTCCACGGATCCTGAGGATGTATCCTCCATATACTAGAGTATCAACTTAGCTTGTAATTCTGTCACCCAAGTTCCAACTTAAACTCATCTTATTAACTATTGAGTTAAAAATTTTCATGTTTATGTGACACATTCACAGAGGAAGGTAAAAGTTTTCTTATATATGAGAATGGGAGTGAGGGCCCCCGATTAAGTGATATTTAAATGTTATTATTATAAAGGTATTGTCCAAAAACATATATAGTTACTTTTTTGGAGAAGCACTCATAGGATATCTTAGCTTTTATATTGCTTGTAAATCCTCTTGGGTAGATTGCCAATCCCATAATGACTAGTTATCTGATTTGGATTGTCTATAAGAGACATATGTGTATCTCAATGTAAGGGATGATAGAAATACTGAGAGAGAATAGTTACCTCATATCACTTTGTGTTTGTATATATAGGTACGTTCACCTTATATCTGGGTTTTAGTCCTCAATTATTTCTTCTATCTTGTTTTAACTGTTCCAATACAGTATCTTTACTTCTTAGTTCATAATATCTTGTTTCTTAACGTCTTTATTAAAACCTTCTGTGTTGTCTGTTTTATTTGTATCATCTCCATGTTCTCATCCCTATTTTCTGTTGAATCTTTATTATTCTTAAAGTCTTTATTATATATCCCTATCAGCTCCTCCTGAATATCTACATTAATAGGGTCAACTTAGCGTCCGGCTATATTCACCTAATGAACCAGGTAGTCAAGAGTAAATGAGAAAACATAATTGTAGAAAATAACGAAAGACTATGTAAAAGAATATTGGCTTACAATACTAATTAGTCTATGAGTAGAATAATTCAATTTAATTAAGTCTATAAGTTTAAAAATCAATATTTATTAAAAATGTGAAAAACTATTATAAACAATTATAATTTGACTTTGTCAACTGACATAGACAGAAGTTTACGTAAATAAAAATACTAAGTTCTTAAAAATAAATATTTTTTCAATATATTCATAATAAAAATAATTCATAAATACATATTTTTCAATTATTTTTCATATCAATATTTTGAGAATTAGGTTTTAAAAATATATATTTAGGTGCACTATTAAATTAAAAACCTGTCTAATCCACCGCTCGTAATATCACACTTACTTATATAATATTTAAACTTTCATTACTCTTTAATATTCTTTATGTTATCTCAAATGTCAAAAATAATTATATAGAATATAATTTTTTCTGTGGAGAGAGAGAGATGTGATTTAAAGCCTAAGAAAGTTCTCAAAAAAAAAAATAATTTTCTTTGCCATTTTTTTTATTATTTAAAACATATTAAAGTTCTAAGTTCAAAAATAAAATAATTTGCTTTCAAAATTATTTAAAAAGTAATGATAAAAGGTCTTTTGATAATTATATTTAATTAGTTTTGTATAACTTTAATTAAGAAATTAAGAAGATAGTTGCCTCTTAAATGTTAAAGGTCATTTTTGGACATTTATGTCAAAGGTTAAACCCTATTTGTTCTACTGTCTTCAAAGTTCTTCAAAAATTGTTCTATGTTTTCTTATGACTGTTTCTCTGGAAGTTGAAGATTCAATCATTTAATATACAACAAATTATTTTTCCAATTCTGTTATAATTTGTGGTTTTTTATAAATCTCTTGTTGCAGTAGAATGAATTTTAAAATATTTTAGTCTGTAAAATAAATTTACAATTTTTCTGTAGCTAAATATAAACATTCTGTTATTTTTTAGGTCAAAGAAAACAATTTCTCATGTTTTAGACTCAAAATATATAAATTTTCTGTATTTTTGTCAATTCGGCAATTTCTGGCCGGTACCTTTTTTGACTTTTTCTGCACCTTTTGACCTTTGGTGAACCTTGGTGTGAGCTTTGGTGACTTTTGAGTGACCTTTAAGGCTGACGTTTGGGTCCTAGTGACAACTTTTCGGGTTTGGTCTCTGTGTCTGACCCAAAAGGTTTTACCTCTCTTTTGCGTAATTTATTATTATTTTATCTTTTTGCTAAATTACGTGATTCTTCGTTTTACTTAATAATATAAGAGAGATACTTATTATTATTAATTCAAACCAAAAAGAAAAAAATAAGACAAATTTTTGTTCCTTCACTAAAAAAAAGAAAAAAAAAACAGTTGGCTTCCTAAGCCACACTAAAAAAAAAAGGTATGTTAAAAAAAAATCAACGAAATCACTAACCCTGATTCTTATTCGAGGGACAACGACAAAATATAATTAATCATATTAATTATTAAATGAAAACAGTAATTAATGCGTTGTGATTATATTTATATAAAAAGCAAAAAAGTATTATATTTTATATACTATACTATCCTCTAAATAATATATATTAGTATAATAATATACCATATTATTTATTAGTATTTTTCTCAGTATTGTTATAATAATGTATTATATATATGTATATTATGCAGGTGTTGAGTGTTATATATATATATATAGTATATATATATATATAATATATATATATATATATAATTATATATATATTTATAGTGAATGTAAGGAATTTAATAATAAGAGTAAATGAGTGGTGTGTGTGATGATTGTGTCCTGATGCATAGAATAAGTGGATTATAATAGTGAGATAGAATCTGCCGGAAAAGGAAAGAGATGGGCGTTGAAACACAATTGAACGGAAATAAATGAGGGAAAAAACAAAAAATGGCCAAAATTTCAACCCCTGCTCTCGGAGCAATATCACTGCCCCTGAATGCCAATTCTCCCCATCCAAGTGTGTCTCGTTTTTTTCTCCACTAATCCTCGAGTGTTTTAGTGTAGTCTTAACCGTCTCCCTTACAACTCAAATATTCATATATATATACTGAATGAATATAACGAATTCATTACACGAACACACCTTTTTTGACACAACTACCTTTTCTTGCTTGTCTTATTATATACTGCTGCTATTTTTCGATTTTACTAATCTTTCTATAGCTCTAATTACTTTAATTTTTGTATAAGTATACTAAAAAAATAAAATTATCACAAGAATCTGATTTGTTAAGTAAATATACTGATAATCAAGTTAGTAAAATAAAAAAAAAGATTTAAATTAGAAATACAGACTCGTAATTAATTAATTTAAAGGTGTTAATTTCATATTTCTTTTTCTAATAATATTAATTAACTATAAAATAAATAAACTGTCACCTCAGGCAACCAATAAATAATAAGAAAATTAAGCCAATTATATTGATTTTTAATATATTATTTTTCTGGATATTTGCTTGTAAAATAAAAACACAAAAAAAATAAATACATAAAAAATCATGACAACAATGTCTAATACAATTACTAAATATTTAATATATTCAAATTCATATATTATTAAACTAATTTATTTACTAAATCAAAACGCTTAAATTTAATATCAACAATAAAAATAAAAATATTCCTTTATTCCTATGGCTTTATTATATTATTATAAGGTTGTATAATTATTATTATAACACACCATTTGTTTAAAATTTTTCTTGTAACTTATTGTGGAAAACAATAACATTTGTTTTTATTTATATATTTAAACACTTATCTAAATACACTGTAAAATTATTATCCACAAATATAAGTATATATAACGTAATTTTAAAGTCAAAGATCTGATAGGTTATAATCATATACCCTTTGTTATAATTTCCTTATTAAATTTTTAACTTTAGTGTGAAGATCCTCAATTCTAACTACGTAGAAAATTTTAATTTTGTATTTCTCACAAAAAATCTGGTTGATTTTCCACCTTTAACTTTGCCTATGGGCAAAGGTTGGAGTATTGGAATCGAAAGACATAAAATGACCTCTGTTGGGTCCCCACCCTACGTCTATAGTGAAAAATATGAATAAACAGATGGGTCCACTTTGTAGTGTTCAGAAAAATATCCATAGGTTCGTTGGCTGAGTGAATGCGAATCCCTCCAACCGTAATACTTTTCGGCTTTGTGTTGTCCAGTCGTACCATTAATGCCTCGTATACGTGCTCTGTGCTAGAGAATCTCTCTTAAGACGGCAATGACACATTGCAACAAGCTGATGTCGATATGTCTCCTAATTACCACCTCAAACATCCTGGATAAGCGAAGCCAATTTCGGTGTCGATTTTTTGGCCATATGATAACCATACCGTATTCGACCAGTAGCAGGGGTAATTAAACGCACCAATTCCTTAAGAGTTTTATTATGCGAAAAAGTCCTCAAACCTCCAAAAACAACAAAGATGAGTGAGGTGCCAAACAGACTAAAATAAAAATTACTAACTATATAGAAAATAAGAAATACGACATAAGTTAAATTATACTTTTTAAAAAAATAATTAAGACTGTTAATTAAAAATTAAATCCTTTCTTTAATTAATTAATCAAATCATATATTTTACATGAACTAAACATTCTAAACATTATGCGAGAAAATTTGTTTAATATCAATATGATAGAGTAGACTTTATCATATATAATATAAATATAATTTGCAGAATATATTTTTGAAAATTATGGCAAATATCTAGTGATTTTTATTCTATTAAAAACGATATATATAAATATTGAGAGCAGAATGTTTAAAAACAGCCATTTTAAATTATATACAATTATTATCTTATATGATATTATTTACACTCTATAAATTCTTATAATTATATCATTAAATTTATTTATATATATATTTTATTATTTTATGACTCATTATAGTATTATTGATTCAAATTATTATTATCTTTTAATATATACACAAAAGTTATATTTATTGAGTATTATTATTATTATTCACCTCCATGTATCTCATTATTTATATACAAAATTAGTGAGAGTGATTTTTTACCCCTTTTGTCCATATATCAAAGGATGGAGAAAAGTTGTATAATAATAGAGAAACTTCTTTTTGTAATATCTTCACTAATGTTCTAATCTCTGAGACCTGTTTTTTGAATGTGTTATTATTTAAATTTTTTATATTAAATGGGAAAAAAAAAGAGAGATATACACATATATGATATATATATGATTTGAGATATAATTTCGATATTTCTAATATAGGGTCAGAGAACTAAATGTGTTTTTTAAACCTAAAATTCTCTCTCTCTCACTATCTAATATCTATATATACTATATATCTCTTACTATACTTACTATTCACTACTATTCTCTTACTTACTTTATTACTCTCTTCATTATCTCTCACCTCTCTCTCTATACTCTATACTTATAGATAATAATGATAATAATCTTGGACAACTCCTATACTTATACTCTCTCTCATTCTCTCATCTTAATTGCTCATTTTCTTATGTTTCTTTTTGTTTTTTATATATTGTTTTAAGGTTTCCCTCAGTAGGATTTCAATTTTTTCTCTTATCTCTTGGTCAATCCACCTTTTTAAATCATTTCTTTTTCTTCCTGTTCATGATTTTGAATCTTGTCTAGTTCTCACATACCCAGTCCAATAGTACTTTTTTGCAATTTCCAGAAGAATTTCTAAATCAATTCCATTTTTGCGAAACAACTCTCTTCACTTTCATCATCTCTTACTTTTATTTCATAAGTATTAATTAATTTCTTAAACCAATTTAAAAGAATATTATTTAAACTACTTATATTGAATTTCACTTAATTTATGTATATAAAAAACACCACTTAAATAAATAATATTTAATATCAATACAAAAATCAGACACATTTAACAAAAATTTCAAACAAACTGCACCAAGCCACACAATTCGTAAATATTTACGGGAAGAGAAACGAAAGTTTTATATAATTATCGAGTTTTATCGAATATAGTATTTACAGACTAGCCGCTCCCTTATAAGTGGACGTAAACAATGACGTCATTCGGTCGCCGGGGCAGATTTTTATCCTAGCCAGAGTTAACTTTCAAAGCAAAATGAAATTCATTATTATTATTATTCTAGTATTTATGTGTTGTTTTTCTTTTTATTTATGATGAAAATAGCTTCTTTTTTTAATTTTATATTAAAATTTAATAATTAGTATACTTTTACAATTTAATTTCAAATTATTTAAAACTAAAAAAATTGTAGAGATAAAAAAAAGACCTACCCTATATATACGCCCTGATATATATATATATATATATATATATCATATAATATAATTTATATAATATATTATATATATATTATATTATATATATATATATATATATATTAAAATATATATATATATATATATATAGCCTATAATTAATATTATTTATTATATTTATATAATATATATATATATATTTAATATATATTATAAATATTTAATATATTTAATATTATATATATAATAATATTATATATATATATATATATACGATATAATAGTATATATTAATATCTTTAGTCATCGTTCATTGAGATATATAATATTTAATAATTTACATATTCAAACCGGTTTTAAGTAAATTTAATTTTAATATAATTGATTTTGTGTATTTCGTTGGATTTTGATGCCTTTAAAACGGAATTATAATGCATACATATTAAGGAGAGCATACGAAATAGTAATCAGATTCTTATAGCCGAATCAGTGTCTGGTATTTTTGAACTGTAACTAAGTTTTAAAAGATGATGTGGAACATGATTTTTTGGAAATTAATTGTTTGAAGTGGAAAGGATATACACATGAAAAAAAGAAAAAAGAAAAAAAAACGAAAAAAAGTCATCAAAACGTGGAAAAAATTGCTCCTCAGCTAAGCTTTTTATCAGCCTGAAAAATTCGCAATGACCTAAAGACTCTTTTTGTATTTGAGATATAGAATATTATTTTTAATTAATTGTAAATGGCAAAATAATTATAGTATAAAAGATGTTTCCAAAAATATTAAGAATCTAAAATATGATAATATCACTGGATCTCTTGGTCAATGATCAGAATGTATTCCATAAATTCTAAAAGTTGTTTGACATGACCTACCTTTTCTAAACCATGCTGAATTAACAATATCTAGTTATCACCTTTGAGTTATCACACCCGTTTCAGTAACTTTTCAAACGTACTTTCGTTTTAAATAACTGGCTTAATTTACCAAATCTTCTTACTACCTTTTTATGTAATAGGCATAAAATGTGTTCAGTCGTGCAGGCGTATACATAGGGTAGCAGGGTAGGTAGTCCGCTACCAAGTATTTTGAGTCTCTTTTATAATAATTTAATGTAAGTTTAATAAATATTAACAATTTTATTGAAAGTGAAAAAGAAACTGATTTATAAAATAATTTAAAGAAACAACTACAATTTATAATAACAATTTATAATAATTAAATTCATTGAGAATTTCCTTCTACTCTGTTCTTTAAGAGTAATTCTAAGCTAATGGACTATACATAGATCTTTATATTCATATAAAATAATAATAAACCGGCCAGGCGTCCATAACTTGCTGACGAGATAATAAGTTAGTCTCAATTAATTATAAACTTTCGTTCACCAGTGAAATAGTACGAATAAATTTGAAAAAAAGAATTTTGATTTCCTCTCTCTCTCGATCTCTCCTCTCTCTCTCTCTCGTCTAAATATATATATATATATATATTATTTTTTATATCATATATATATATATATATATATACTAATATTATATATAGTAATTATAATATATATATATATTTATATATATATATTATATATATATATATGTGGTTGTTGTGTGTGTGATGTGTGTACCGATAAGTTCTTCTACGTTCTAAAAGCATGAACACAGTTTTAGTTGAAATCTTGCTTTTTGTAAAGTGTTGTATTAAATTATTCTTTATTACATTACTTAAGTGATATTTACCTTTATATAATTTAAAATATGGCATAATGGAATAAGTGTAGATTTTATATTGAAAATAGCTTTAAACTTATCAAGGAACACACAAACTTGCATTTTTAAAAGTACTGGAAGGCCTAATTTTCTTAATTTCAAATAACATCCAAAGGCAATAATTTCTGTATATATACGTAGTATATATTATTATATATATATATATATAATATAAATATATATTATACATAATATAAATATATTATATATATATATATATATAAATAATATTATATATATATATTATAGTATATAACTGCCTCTACTGTGCCTACATTATAACCTTCAAAGTAAAGCCACAGGTCGTCTGGATCTCCCCAAATGTATAGATAACTCAGGAAATCAAACACAGTGCCTTTGCAATGCTGCTACTACCCTCTTTAGAATCCTACCATATATACTATCAGGACCTGCACACTTACTTGGGTCAATATGGCCAGTAAATATTTAATATATTTTACCCAAAATTCAAATTCTGTAAAGAGTCTTTTATTATGACTTACCAAACGAATTAGTCTCCAAACTAAATATGCGTTTTTCCTCAGTAAACATTAGAAACAAAATAGCATTGCTTGTATGGACCAATTTCATGGGATTTACTAATATACTTCGTCCTTGATATAATCTAACTACTGCAAGGAATTTCATTTAATTAACAATTTAGAGATATTTCATGTTTAATATTTTTAGGGTATTGTGACTGCCACACCCAACACTACATTCACTTTATAATATTATATATATCAGAGCTGGGCGCGCCTATAATTTTTTAAGTGCGCCTGCGCCTCATGCGCCATATTGCCGCCGACCCTATGCGCTTATCCCTATGCGCTATTTTTTATCAATTCAATCGCTAAGGCCATATCGCCTTTGCGCCTACGAGCTTTTCGCAGCTGGTGAATGTTCCTAAATATTGCAAAAGAACTTTAGTAGCAGATAATAAAAGCTTTTTAAGAAAGAAACAAATGTTCATTAATATTGTAATTAAACACCGTAAACTAAATATCTACACGCCTTCTTCCACTCCCAGTCGTTGTAGTCCATGTTTCTCCCCAGAGGTCAGACGAGCGCTAAGAATTTTTAAATTTCAGAGCCATATTTGCCAATTTATTTTAGTTAAGAACTACTGAACTAGTTATATATACAGAATATTATATATATATAATTTATAAATATAATATATAATATATATTAATAATATATATTATAATATTATATTATATTATTGTATATATATATGATACTATATATCGAATATATATATTATTCTATATATATATAATTATTAGTATATATAAATAATTATATATGGGTCGTCTGTGTGGGGAAGGTTGGGTGCGGTTGACTTAAGCTGGGCATGAGAGGGCAGGGCTTAAGCTAACGAAGATAATAAAAATAAAGAAATAAACATAAAGAAATAAATAATAATAATATAATAATAATAATAATATAAATATAATAATAATAATAACTAATATAATAATAAATCATATAATAAAATAATATAATAATAGTTTTCAATAACGTCAATCGAACACCTGTTCGATTGCCCAATCTCGCGTAGCCAATCTTCCGTCGGAATTGGAAGCCCGCCAAAAAACGCCGTACCGCTATAATTCACCTTGCTCTCGGGAGGAGATTACCCCTAGGAATCAACTAGCCGACTTGAATCTCACGTGCAATCAGTTTTAAACAACCAATAAGAACAATATACAAAGTTCATTACATATCTCAACAGTCTTCTGGAATCGGCAGCGACGCCGTTATCCATAAACTATTTGTAATTATCTAATATATATAATATATATTATATATTATATATATATATTTCTATTATTATATTATGTATTATATATAATATATATAATATATATATATATATATTATATATATATATAATATACATAATATATATAATATATTAATATATATATTTTATACTTATATATTATATATATATCTATTATATAATATTTTACACTGTTTTTTAAAATGATAAGTTTTCCAAGCTTCTAATTTAACTTTAAGGGAAAAAACACATGATTTGTTCCTGTTCATAGACGCGGCTATAGGCGCACGAATTGCTGTCGCTTTGCTTAGTCCGCCTTTTTAAAATTGTTGCGCCTATACGCCTTTGCGCCTACGAGTTGATAGTGCGCCATAGGCGAATAGGCGCAACGCGCCATAGGCGCAACGCCCAGCTTTGATATATATATCTATATTATAATAATTATATATATATATTATATATTATATATATATATATATTATATTATATATATATATAATATTATATATATATATATATATATATATAAATATGGCATATTTGTAGATACTACTGTGACTTTTTTCTGAAAAAATTTTTCGGTATTTCAAAAAAAAAATTTCTATTCAGAAAAGTTAAGTTAAGTGAAGTTTTTAGAAAACTTCTTATGGCAAGCTTTGAATTATCGCCAAGAGACTCTGCACACTAAATATTTTTAAAAACTAAACTTAATTAACTTTTCTAAACTTAGAAATTTTTTAACTTATAAAATTTTTTCAGTAAAAATTCAAATCAAAAAATTTTACCCCTATAGGCCTATAATATATTATAATAATATTATATATATATATATTTATATATTATTATATATATATATATATATATATTATATATATATCATATATAATTATATATATATTTAATAATATTATTATATCTATATATATATATATATGTAATATAATATTATATATAATATATATATATTATAATATATATATTATATATATATATATATATTATATATATATACTATTAATATTATAGTATTATATTATTATATAATTTATATAATATATAATATATATATAGTATAGTATATAATATATATATATATATTATATATTTATATATATATAATATACTATAATATTATATTGGTCATACTGTAGACAGCGACCCACATTTTGAGGCCAAAGTTTCTAAGTTCAAAAAAATTTATAAGTTCAAGAAAGTTAAGTAGGTTTTTTTAATAAAATTGCTTAGCGGCAAGCTTCTGGCATAATTCCAGAAGCTTGCCAGTAAAGGTTTTCTTTAAAAACTTAACTCAACTTAACTTTTCTGACTTTGAAATTTTTTGAACTTAGAAATTTTCGGTGATTCGAAATGTGATTCGGCTGTCCTACAGTAATTCTTATATATATAAAATAAATAATATATTATTATATTAATCAATATATTATTAATATAATAAATATATAAGAATATCATATATATAATATATATATTATATATATATTAAATATATATAATATAATAATATATATATAATATATAATATAATTTAATATAATATATATATATATTATATATATAATAACATTTATATATTATATATAAACACTTATATATATAGTATTATATATACTATATATATATAATATATTACATATATTAATAATATAATATATATTATATATATATTAATATAATAATTCTTTATAAATAACTTAATAATATATAATATAATATTGAAAATGCTAGAAAATATCAGAGAACTAACAAAATTGTCACATACCCAAAAGATGTCCTTAATCGATTTAATTGACGAGAGAAATTGATTAATGTCGAGCACATTAAGTAAATGTCAAGTCATGAATACACATCAAACATACAGTAAGGAGTATATCATATATATCGTAAAATTAAAATTTCACGAAATAGTCACAAGTTAATTTAAAATAACTTCAATAAAAATCAGAGGTTACAGCAATCAATATCTTCACTACATATGTGATCAAGTTTTAATTCGCAACGATAAGAATGTTATGTCGATGAGCAAAAAGAATAAATATTAATCAGATATTGATATATAGCACGTAAGCTTGTTAATGTTACGATGCAAAGATAATTATATTAGATAATTATATTTAGACCACAGATAAAAATTAGATATGTTAACGAGGAAAATTACAATAATAATTATTAATTGATATTGAAAAATGTTTGTCAAAATATTAGAAAATTTCAATGTTGTTCGTTTCTCTAAGAATATTGAAATAATATCTAAAAAATAAGAAAAAAAAAATACTAGAAATTTAAGAATATAATAACAAATAAAGCAAAAAATTATATATTATTCCAACATCAGCTGCACATTATATGAAAAAAATTATCAAGATATAGAAAAAGTAAAACGGACAGATCTATAGCAATACAGGAAGAAGTATAGAATTGAAGTTGTTGTAGTACTATGGGACTGCGTTCATATAATCAAAATCAAATGTTTTGATATTATAAAAAGAACTCGACAAATGTTATATAAATACCAGGTAATGTAACCAAGGGAAAGCTGATCACCCCAATATTTAAGAAAATCACAGGAATAAACTCTAAAAAAAAAAAAGTAAAGTGAATAACGAAAATCGAAAATCAGCTCTCCAAGAAGGAAAAAGATTTCACAAAGATATTTCAATAATGTAAAAAAAAAAACCACCTCCAAATTAATTAAATAAAAAACAAAACCGAATTTATTTATATTTTACTGAAATAGGATATACTCTAAAAAATAATAATGAAAGAATAGTGAACAAAATCCGGTAGTTCTTTAGTAAAAAATTACAGCCTCTAGAGAAGTTAAACATTTTCACCAGTTAGACTTTTTATAATAAAAATTGTGGGCATCGTGCTTTTAGGGGCATCCTAGATTCAGGTTATGATAGATTTGTTAAGTCATATAATTTCTCTGTGTATACCTAATAAAACTTATCATAACCTGACTTAGAGGCCTGAAATGAGAACTAAGTTGATAAATAAAAATTGGAAGAATTTGGGAAATTTTAAAACTTTGAGAGCCCACAACTTTTTTTCCTAATGAGACCACCGTTTTCGTTTTTCATATTCTTCATTATTTTATTTTAGAGTGTAATCCTGTGATTTTCATAAAAAATCAGGGACAACCCTCTGGTAACAATTACCAGTTTTTCCCTTAATAATATTTTTATAGCAATATTATTCTCGTTGCTTTCATATATTTCTTTTACATTCAAAAAATCAATAAGGTTATGATAATTTGGTTAAGTAGACAAGGATTAACTGGTCATAATTAACAAAACTTGCTAACCTAAACTTTAATGGGTAACCTAAAATGAATTAAAAATAAAAAGCCTGCACTAATTAATAAGTTTTCCTTATTGTCCTAACGGACAAGAAATGAAACCTTACAAATGAATTAAAAAAAAAAAAAAAAAAAAAATAGTAGATGATTTAAATTATAGTTATTGAGAGAAGGTTTGGGTAATAGTTCAGTGCATATATTGCATATAAGGAGTCCCTTTCTTACAAGTGGATATGATTTATTTAGTGATGATGTTTGCTAGAAGGATTTTTTGTAATAAGAGATTCTGACATCCCAAGTGCTTGGAAAAGCCTGTGAGCGGCGAACAGTTGTAAAGCAAAGGGAAATAGCTTCTCCTCCTAGCATAGGGCTTTACTGAATTTGCTTGGCCTCTATACTAAGTCTCAGTCCAGTTCTTTTATACCAGTGTAAAAAGTGAATTTTACCAAACTCATATCTGCTGAGGTTGTTGCTATACATATTATAGGTTCAGGCAGCACTTGAAGAATGGCTTTACCATAGGAGGATCCAATCCCTTCTATCAATTCCGGGATACTTGAAAAACATAGGTCTCAAAACCATCTTAAAAAATCTGGACCATTTGTAGGTTTTCCGTTCTCACCAGATATTTCCCCTTAGGGATTACCTTTTGGTTTTCTGTTCTACTGACAGCCTGAGCATGATACGGTTCCTTATTCTTGTGTTGCTGGCTGCATTCATGGTGGCAGGTTTGGGCTACATGCAACACTACTGCAAGTCGGCAAATCCATGGCTATTGCCACTGGAGTGGAGTGTGATTCTGATTTCCCTAAAACAGTGGGAAGTGAATATGATTATAAGACAGAAGAATATAGACAGTAAGAAGCCAGATGGAGCCTATCTAATTCCCATCAACCCATAACCAAAACATGTCTCTCATGCAATCCACAAGCACCCTAGGCTTGTCAAATTCATGTAACTAAAACACCAATAGGCTTAGTCAAAAAAAAAATATTATATACCCAAACCATACACATGCCTTAATAATAAGTTATGGTCACACATGGCAGTAGCTATAACATTAATAACTACTATAAACTAATGTCAATTTTGGCTTCGTTAAATATAATTATATGATACCAATACTAAATGATACCATATCCAACCCTTTCTTAAATATTGCAATTGAGTCACACTCTCAAAACCTCCTGTGGCAAACCATTCCAAATTTAAACAACCTATTGCTAAATGAATGCTTTCTTATTTCAAGATGCATGCTTTCTTCTATAATTTTCTTATGCCCCCTGTTCACCTGCATTGTTTACTATAAAGAATTTATTAGTCTCGTATTATCATCATGTAAATATTTGATAGACTTGTATCATGTCCTTTCTGAGTGCGCTTTCTACAGAAAACATTTCCAACTCCTTCAGCCTCTCCTCAATAGCTCTTACCCTCAAACCCAGAAATTTCTTGTTGCTCTACGTGCATCTCTCTCGAAGCTATCTAGTCTTTCTTCAATAAGGCCCAACGTGATGCACAATACTCTTATTATTGGACCTAACATAGCTATATAATAGTTACTTCTACTTCCTGTTCTTGTAACATACATTGGAGTTTATTATGCAGATCTTATAGCTTATGTCTTGCTTCCAAACACTGATTAGCTACTTTCAAATCTACTTATAATCACACAAATCTTTTTCTCGGTCCACAGACTCAAGACTCCCATTCATATCATAGTTAAAACTTTTATTTGAGTTACCTAGGTGAAAGAACCTTACACTTTTAAATATTAAATTATTTGCATATTATCAGGTCCGCCTGTTTTCAATCATTTGAATCTTCCTAACTGATACAGTGTCTGAGAACTTAAAACCTCTTGAGTTTTCATAAGCCAACTTAGAAGTCTGCTTACAGTCCTGTCTAATCATTTAATATATGAGGAACAACAGTGCCCAGCATTGAACCCTGTGGGACACCACTCTTCACTATTTCCCATGATGACTATGCATTTAGTGTACACACTGTTTTCTATTCACAACACCCTTTAATCCAACTATGTACCACTCACCTTACCACATTGCAATAGTCTTCTTACGCCTTATGGTGGGACCTATCAAAGCTTTGTTAAAGTCTAATATTTAAGAACATTTGCTGATTTATTTTTAGAATTTTCAAATGTCATTAAAATGTGATGGTTTGGAATCATATATTCAACTTTTTTTGACTAAGCCCCAAATTGGTGGATTTTTAGTTACAGAGGTTTGAAGCCCTAGGTGCTTTGTGGATTTGCCTGAGAGCATGTTTGGTTATATTGGCTTGACTGGAACAGTCTCAATAGCCATTGTCGCTTTCTAACTGTCCCATTTTCTTATGTTTTATGTTCTTAAATATCAACTAATATCTCAAAATTCAAGTCCGAATATTCATAAATATCTAAAGGTTTGTCTGACATGACCCTACCCTTTCTGAAACCAGTGAGGAGTGCTACATCCTTTACTTCTAAATATCTTGTCTATATGACTGCTCAGTAACTTTTGCCATAACCTTTACAACCAGAGATGTTTAGCTAACTGGCCTAACCACCAACATCTTACTACCTTTCATTAATAACATTTTCTTTATTTCATTTTCAGTCATCTAGGATACCTCACTAATGTTATAGATCGCTTTAAAAATCAATACAGTGCCTTTGCAATGCTAGAATACTACCCTCTTCAAAATTCTACCATGGATCCATTCAGGGCCCTGCAGCTTACTTAGGATCTATATGGTCTAGACGTTAATATCTTTTACATCAAATTCAATTTCTTTTGAAAAACAAATCGTAAGCATAATTTTTTAAACAAATTATACCCATTCTTAACCCCATCACACAATCCATTGATTCTGTTCTAATGGTGATCTACAACCATGTTAGCTATTTGGATTTTCCATATATCAGTGTTTATGCATGAATCATTCTTCTTACTTACAATATTCATTTTGAGTCTCCCTGTTCTAAACCATCAAATTCAAATTACCTGTAAACACTTACTGTTAGTTCCCCAAATGTTTTTAACAATAATACCCATTTTAACACATCACACAACCATTGATATTGATTCTTTAATGGTTGACTAACAACCACTGTCTATACTTTGGAATCATATTATGTGTTTTATGTCCAAATCATCTATCTACGTTACAAATCATTATCTATTGTTGATTCTCCCCTGTTCCTAACCATAATGATGCATCTGCAAATATCTTATTAGATTTCTCCTTGTAACCTTCCCAATTTATAGGTGTTTCTTTCTCTTTGTTTTTTCCCATAACTTTTATGAGTTTACCTATATCACTGGTAGTCCTTTTTTTTTTTGGTCTCCAAAACATTACTTGATAATTTTTACCTCTGGCTTTGATTGCTGTCCATAACATTCAGTCTGTCCACCCCTGATCTGATATTCATTTTTCTTCCCATTCAGTTACCTGTCTTCCACTGTAGAATTTTTATTGCGGTAGCTAATAGATAATGTATTACTAAATATTTATTACTGAGGTAGCTTTATTTTGCCCCAATAAACCACTATATATCTATAATATTCTTCACTCTGACCCAATCTTTAATTCTTTTAATTTATTTATGAATTTGCATCTCAAAATTTACGTACCCCTCCATAACATAAATCGTCCACATGACACACCATGATCCCTCAGTTCTCGTCCTGTTTTTTCATGTGAATATGAGTTTATGACACAATCTTCCTCCTAGATATTTTAGTATATTCTTTACAAACTAATACATACTCCTGGCTGATCCTTCAGTCATATAAGCTTTCTTATCTCATAAATTCTTCGTATTGCCTCTTGGTGGTTTTACGAACCTCTCTTTCAGTGTTTCCTGTGAGTATTGCTGTGTTTAATATCTATTGACTTACATACCAACCTTTTCTATATTATCCCAAAGTGCATTTTTGAAGGCACTCTGAGGACATGTGCTGCTTCGTTCCTTCATCATTCCTTTTCTTGTCAACCTCCTATACTAATCAGCTTTTGCAAATTTTTCTCCGTTTTTTTCCTTATCAGTAATTACCCATCTGTTATTTAAACCCTTCCTTCCTTTCGGCTCTATTTCTTCCATTACTCCGTTTTCTTTCCAATTATTTCACTCTCCTTGCTTTGATCAAAGCTATATCTCTTCATCACTAAAGAGCTTCCGCTTGGTATTTGGATCATGTCTTCGAATTCCTTTAAATTGATCCAGTTTATCGTACCATCATTAATCCTTTATATTATAACTCTGATTCCACTTTTTACTCTTCACTTTACCAGCTCTACTATCTATCTCCACCTCGTTTCTAATTGTTTGTTGTTTATGATCATTTCCACCTTTCCATTCTTTAATCTCACATGAAATTCGTTTCTTTCCTCTATTATCACCTTCTTTTTCCTGTCTTCGTTCTCACTTCTTAGACCATATGTTTGGTCATGTTGATTCTTCTTCTTACATCGCTTTCTTTTACCTCTACCTTTTGACAAACAAAGATATCTCTTGTATTGTCTTTATCTATTATGTCTCTGTTGTCATCCATGTCTTCTTCTGTTTCTCTTTAGCTCGTCATTAAAATTTGAGTTGCAGAACTTATTTGTTAATTATTCTGCTTTTAATCGTACTCCCTTTCTATTTGTTATTTTTTGGGAATTTTCTCATTATTGGTATTTATGCTCCTATGTTTTATCGTACTCGTTTTGTCATCTATATCAATAATCTTTACCAGTCCTTTCCTCTTTTAATTCCTTAGTTTAATGAAAACTAATCTATTGTTCAGATCTTTACTGCCTATCCATAAGTCATTGTTAAATGACAATCTAATTTTCATTTCAGCTATTGTGCATGACTTCCTTCCATGCTACCTATCATATATTTTGCATATTCATTTACCACTTTTTCTTCACATTCCCTAATATCTCATCTACTCCCATTGTTTATTAACCTCCTCATATGCATCCAAAACCAAATTGTTAAGCTGATTACCGTTCTTTTTCAAACCAAACAGGCCAAACCCAGCCCATATGATTATTTTCTCCATAAACTGCATCTTTAATAGCATATTTATTGATTGATAACAATCTCTTGTATTTCTTTATTTACCTTTTCAGTCCTCATCCGCCTTTTAATTTCGTTGGCTCCATGTAGAACCTCTCAGCTGCTGTGTAAATAAATTTGAATCAACATTTCACACATTTCTAACATGGTTTCCTGACATTCCTTCATATCTGATAAAAAAATTTCGGGGTCTCCATATGACTTATCAGTCTATCTATGATCTTACCCATATCTCTGTTGTCTCTTTACCTTCTGTCATGTAGCGTGTACATATACCTGTCAGTTTGGTCGATCATACTAGACTCTTCCATCAATTCCTCCAGTCTACAACAACAATTCATTATACCTTGTTGCTCTTCCGAAACCCTGTGGTCTACTTGGTGTGATGTTTGTTTATGTTTACCATGCTTGAATGTCTTCAGCCACTTTATGTATTGTTGTTGTGTTGTTTCTATATCTTCATTGCATTTTCCAAGAATAATGCTTTTTCATATTTTTATAATATTTCATAATAAATTTCGAAATTGTTTTGATTTTCTAATTTTAATTCATTCTGTTTTTTTTGTTCTATCCACCACTTTCTTCTTTCCTAACCAGATCCTTATTTCAATTGGTAATTAACAGTTAATAATGTGTCTCTACTTATATGGCCAACCTCACTTGATATGTGAACCCTAATTTGTTTATGTTATGTATAATGTTATTTTTTTAAGCTCATTAATTGCTCCCAATGTTCTTAAAGTGTTTCACACTATTAACAGGGTATTCTATATCATTTATCATTTACTTCATAATGTCTATAAGTATAAGTGTAATTACCATGATGTGTACTATTGGATTTGTAGAGTTTTCCCGCTATAATCTGATCCCAAAAACTATCTCAGCTTGTTAATTTGTTCTTCACTCTTTTATATATATACTATCTCATCCTTACTCAGACTCCTCAATATCACCTTGTAGTCAATCTCTTCAATTTCAACATGTACTGTTGTCCAGTGTATTCTAGAAAGCAAATTGTTCTAGTATACTCTATAGAAAATTGTGTTCAAATAATATTATTTTTTCTCTTCTGTTTCTTTTATATTCCACCAAAATGCTCATCTTATTCACCACTTTAGACAATAATAAATTTTTTAATGTAGTTGCAATAGTTATCGGTCATGTCTTGTTCCAAGATCTTCTCAGTGTATTTTTCTATAAATACTTTTGCACATTTTTCAAACACTTAAAGCTTCTTATTCCTCCCTTCTTAAGACATTGCCAGCCCATATGTCCTTTTCCACCACATTTATAACAAACCAGTTTTTCCTCTTTTACTTCTCTGTTTTCTCTCTTATTTATTGCTCTGGTACTTTCATGCATTTCTGTTCTTCTTCCATCTAACCACATTTGTTCCTTTTCTCTTTCATTACTTTTACTTTTCAACTCACCTTTCTCATTCTTTCTCTCTTCGAATATACGTAGCATTTGTTTCTTAATATTCTCATATTCTAATTCATTCTCCCCACATCCACCAATGATGATCTGTTCTTTCCAATGTTTCAAGTTTGCTGTGTATAATAAATGTGCTCCCTTTACATCTTGTCCCCATTCACTCATACCTAAACATATCGCTTCACCCATTACTTTTGCATATCTCATCACATACTCTTTCACACTTTCTTTCTCTCCTCTACTTATTTTTACCACATCTAGTACACTCTTAAATCTCTCTACTCTTTTATCTATCTTGTATCTGTCATCCAATGCTGATAAAATCAGTTTCACACCTCAGTCTTTTGTCAATTCACTCATGCTCACATTCCTAGTTAATTCTTCGGCCTCCCCCTTCCAGATGTAACCTTATTATTAAACCCTTTTTCTTCACTTTCTCATTCAATTCTACCCAGTCGTTCACTCTTCTTCTCCATTTTTCATAATCACGTTCTTGTCCAGAAAACACAGGACATTTTCCTATCACCTTGCACTCTATCTCTTCATCGGTCCCCATCCTTATTTCACTATTTCCAGATTACTAAAATGTTTAGTAGAGTTGCGCACTGATTAATAATAATCTATTGCCTTAGGTAATGCTAACACTAATAACTAGTATTTATGAAAAGTTTCTAATATTACCTTAGATATTATTCCAATAAGTTCACCACAGGTTGTTGGTGAGCAAAAAATCATATAAATAAATAATATATATATATATCATATATATATATATATATATATATATATATATAAATAATTATATTATATTCAAACAGCTTATTATATATAAATCATTAATATAAATATATATAATTGTCATATAAAAAAATATATATAAAGATCTTATATATTATATATTATATACCTAGATACTGAATATACATATAAACAGCTGGGTGTCGTTCTCCAAGAAATTTTTTCCTTTCGTGCCCAGGACAAAAATCGTTTCTTATATATCGACTCAATTTTAATGAAAATCAAATAATATTATTATATCATTTAAAAAAAATAGTAATAGTATATGGAGTAATAATCGTTGAACCACGGAAATTACAATTTTCTTACAAATTGATAATTAATTAGAATATACTGTAATTATTGCAACTTTAATAATAAGTAATAATCATAGTAGATTACTATATCTGTCTCCCCTCTTGAATAACGGCGGAGGGCTTCCCCTCACTCTCTCTCTCTCTTCCTTACTTCAATGACCCTATCAGCTAGATGAAATCACCGCGTTATGGAATTCCTATAATAGTACCAAAATAAGTCTATAATATTATAAAAGTAGACGATATGTCGACTTAATTGCTAGTCGGGATATATAAGTCTCCTAATAAAAGAGATATATTGGTAATATTGCTCCCTTTATCTACACACACACTATACTAATTTACCCATTACCTGATACCCCCCCCACATTCTATTACCTATCTGTATATGCCTTCCTTACCTGTAATTACTATAATATTTCAAATCAATGTATAGTTATGATATATATTATAATATAGTATTGAGTAATGAACGAGGAGAGAGAGAAGAAAGACAGTAATATATGTGTTTTTAATTGTACTCACCAAATGTAGTGACGTCATAGGTAGAATGTTAGATTTTACGATTTTACATGTAGATTGTAGCGTTTTATATAAATATATATATATATTAGAGTTACTGACTTCCTGTCTCTTTAATATGTTTAGGAGAATTATTTCACCTTATTTATGGTTTTTAAGTTGCTCTGCTCATGTTGATGAGACTCTAGGCCTGCTTATTTATATATATTATATTTATTTAAAATACCAATTAAAATAATGTCATGATTGCTGTAATTTGACAGTAAACCATTATGTCATGTAAGCGTAAAACATTAATTTATTGAACAACTAGTCATTTATATTAAAAACTATAATTAATCAAAAATAGTAGATTTAACTAAGGTTGAAAAGATGAGATAAAAAATAAATAGAAGTAACTTTATTTTAGCTTTTAGTACCCTAAAACAAATTATTTATATTTCAATCTATTCTATTGTATATTAATATATCTTTATATATATCGTATATATATATAATATATATATATATTACTAATTAATATTTAATATTAGTGGAAGAATCGTTAAATTTTATAATTTCTAAAGAAAAAAATGGAATAATATTTAATATTAATTTACATAAAATTACATTACTTATCATAAATATATGTTAAAACTTTAAATCGCCGTGGACATGAGTAAGTGAGACAAAATAATTCGAATAGATAACTAATTCATTCAGTATTTGTATTGTTCAATAATTTCGGTATATATATATATGTAGTGAAGGTGAGGAAAGTTCCAGGTAAGTCTTTTATCGATCTCCTAATATAAGTATTTCTTCATATTAGCATTTCTAAGAAGCTTATATATTGAAAAAGCTAATTTCTTAATCTAATAAGCAGAAGACACAGGTAAAATTTAGCCGAGTAATTTGCTAACAAGATTGAAAATAATTTGTAAAATATGTGACAGAGTCAGAAACAATAGAAACTAGTCCGATCTATATGCTGATTTTTGGTACGATACTGTGTATATATATGTATGATGCCATTTATTCACAACTCCAATATAATTCCTACAGTTCGTATTATATCTAATATATATCTTCTATTAGGCTTTGCTATCATCTTCCTTAGCAAAATGTAAATACCAATCAAAAATTCGGATGTTTCAGGACACCATACACATCTGTGATCACGGAAAGACGTAATAGACATAGAGAGTGCAAGAAGAAAATAAACTGCTTTGATGATTTAAAAACCTTCTCTATCGTAGAATAAGTATGATAAGTGAATCATTCATAAGAAGGAGCGTATGGAGAATATTGGATTGCTACAATAAAAGTTGTTAGAGTTCGGACGAAGTAGCGGAGAATTTTGAGGTCTGTATTTTATGGAAACTCGTTAATTCTTGGTACAGCAATATCAATACCCAGCTCTGATACGCCTACACATTCTTCAAAAATCTGCTGAAATTCTAATTTGCCATTTTTCTCTGATGGCTTCCAGTTTAGTTTTAACTAAAGGACTTGAGAGATTTGTTCCTGACAGCGACGAATTAAATAAAATAAAACCTCGTGGCACCTTTTGTATGATCATTCAAACAGAGTATGTACTTCAAGATTTTTTAGATCGCGTGATAGTGAAAGATTTCCGGGAAGGTGACCATTGGCCCCTGTACGCCGCGCCGCACAGTGTGATCCCTACCCCCCGGAGGTGCTGAATCTTTTTATAATATATATATATATATATATATATATATATAGAATATAGATAATAAATAAAGAGAAAAAAAAAAAAAAAAAAAAAAATTGATAAATATTTATTACGGATACGGACTGATTTACGTACAAAAACCCATAAGTTATATCATCAATCTATATAGGCCATAATGATAAAAATAAAAATATAATTAAAATCTTAAATATAAATAATTTATAATTGAAAATAAATAATAACAAATTAAAAAACTTAAAATTTGTAAAAAGTAGAACACAAAATACAAAAATAAATATATTAAATTATATAATAAATAATTATAATAAATAATATATAATTAAATTAAATAAAATATAATATATAAAACGCCACTTATATATAGTTAAATTAGTAAATATTAATTATACTTATATTTTACCAAAACGACAATAATAAAAAATAATATCATAATAATAAATAAATAATATAATAATAATATAAATAATTAATATATAATTAATAATTATAAATATAAATAATAATATAATAATAATAAAATAATAAATTATAATAATAATAATAATAATAATAATAATTAATTAGGTACATCAAAACAATACAATTCTAACTTATATTAAAACTTGTCTAATATTAATTATTATTTAATTATTAATTATTTAATATTATTATTATTATTTATATATATTTAATTATTATTATATTATTATTTAATATATATATATTATTATAATATTATTATTATTTTAATTCATAGTATATAATTATTATATGTATTGTGTTTTTTACTATTTTCATATTTTAATTTTTTAATTGTAATTGTTAAATTTTTCACTTATAAATTATAGTATTTTAATATATATTCTAGAATTACTGATGATTAAAATACATTGTTTGATTAGTCGTATATAACGTTATCGTCCTATACTAAATATGTTACCATATATAATATAATATATATATTAATATATATATATTAATATATATATAATATATATTATTATATATATATATATATATATATATATATATTATCAGTTGGAAGAGTTACAGGAGGCTCGGAGAAGGCAACAAAATATATTTATATAGATATTATATTTATATATTATATATTATTATATATATATTAATATTTAGATATATATTAATTAAAAATAATATATATATATATAATATATATATATATATAATAATATTAATAACTAATATATATATATATATATAATATATATATACAGTAATTTAAATAATGATATCAGTTCACTATAATATAAGATATAATAAATAATAAATATATATATATAGATGAATAAATATGCTTACTGTAATCGATATTTACTGAACATATTTGTCACTCTCCTATAATAGATTTTAGTTATTATCTATTTCAGTCAATATTCTCAAGCTTTTCTTGCTGCATATTATTTTGTAGCCTTTGATGTAAACGTATCAAACGTATGCACTATTAAAGTTAGTGTTTAATTTATATATTTTATCTTATATAGGAGGCATAAAAAAAGAAGGCGATTAACTCCGCCAAGAACCATCTTTCACCGCGCTATCGACGCTTGTAGTATGACCTGGGAAGACGAACACTTGAAAGCAATATTATCTGGTGAAACGTCAGTGTTTATATACCTTCACCACTACACTCATCATTTGAGCTGATCATAATTACTTATATATATATATATATATAAATATATACATATATATTATAATTAATATATATATATATATTAATTACTAATAATATATATATATATATATATATTATATATATATATATATTATATATATATATATATAATATATATATAATATATTTATATATATATATAGATATAATATATATATATATATATTATATAGAGAGAGAGAGAGAGATGATCAATCTACTCCGCGCATATATACTATATACTATGAACACTATCAGTAACGTACTGACATCCACGACTGAAACAAATGCGTTAAAAGTAGATATTTGCTCCCTTCAAATTAAGAAAACGATGCATGTCCGAAGACTGCATTTCTTTATCTTAATCAAAATTGGAACATGCTGAGATCTCCTAAATAAATATATATATATATAAATAGATTCGGTTAGATATTCCGATATATTTCATTTAAGGGGAGTCTGTACTTAAAATTATTCTACTTCAGATTCCCTTTTTTAATTATTATAGCGATTGCTATATATATATATTATGGAACTTAGTTTATTTATTCCTTGAAGTCAAAAAATTAATTTTCACTTCATCATACTCATATATATTATAGCAAGCAAGTTTCATACTTATTATTAGCCAAACCGACTCAATTAAAGCATAGTTCATTTTTTTTAAATAAGAATACTAATTTGAAAATATAGACTATATAAATTAGCAAGAAATAATAATAAATTATTAATTATAAATATATTAAATTAATAAAAATGATTAATTAATGATTTTAATTATTTTATTTGTCATAACTTGATTACTTCTCTTATACCGATATATACTATTTAATTTATTAATATATTTCATATAGACTAATTATTACATTGATCTCATATCTTCCGACCAGACTATATATAAGTCGCCATAGCTCGCTGAGTCAAGACTCCTTGCTAGGCTTATGTGGCTAATTTTGCCTCTGCAGACCATTAGTTTTATTTTCTGTTATATATTAATGAGAAGTTATTCTGTGTGGAGGTTGGTAGTTTAAGTTATAATAATTAAATGACTTTTCAATATTAGTTATAATTATAAAAGATTAATTTATTACGAGATATTGGTGCGTATACTATTAAAAATTGTAGACTTATACTTATAGTTATTTATTATAAATACGGGGATATTGAATTCGTATTCGATTTTAAGTTTCATTAAAAAATAAAAAATTTTCACTCATTTTGTTTTATAATATATAGTATATAATAATTATATAAATTATATTTATATATAATATATATATATATCCATAAAACAAAACAAAGAAAAAAATTAAAACTTATAATTAATTTCTGAAATCCGTTGTGATTATTATCGATTTATTTAGAAAAATTACGCGCATAAGGAAAACTTTAAATCATTTTTATCCCTGAGGTTCTCCTTATCACGAGTATATTTCAAGCAAATTTATAGATAAATAAACGGTACAGCTAAAATTGAGTCCTACTATATATATATATGTGAATATAATTAATTTCACGTTACTATTTGTTATGAAGGAGTTAATTTATTTATTCTCTTAGGAAATTAATTCATTTTCATTTCAAATGTAGGCTTATTAAAAGAAATATAACTTGCTAATTAGTATTAATTAATTATTAATTATTAATTATTATTTGATATTGAGTTATTATTACTCTAATCTCAATGATTAAATTAGAACTACTGTTTTACCTATATCCTTAATATTATTATTAATTATTATATTATTATTTATTATATTAATATATATTATATATATATATATACTATATTATATATATAATATAATAATATATATAATATAATATATATATTATATTAATATATTATACTATATATATATTATATATATATTAATATATAATATATTTATATTATATATATATATATATTTATTATATATATATATATATATTAATATATATATATATATATATAATATATATATATATATTAGATATATTATAATATATATAATATATATATATATATATATAATATAATTGTTATTATGGTCTTATCTCTTAATTATTATCAATATTATTCTTTTATGCTGATTAAATCGATATTCTTACATTATAATGTATTTGTTGTTCATCTATAAGTATATATATAATATTACCATTAATGTAAATTTTTAATTTTAAATAGATTTATATTAATATGTATCAGTTAATTAACATTATATCTGATTAATTTACACTAAATATTTTGTGAATAGTATAGATAAAAATGAAAAATGAATGAAAATTATCATAATCATAAAAAAAATAATTACTCTAAGCGTTTTAAATGAATACATTTATTTTTTCATCAATATTTTCTGAATTAATTATGAAATTATCTAATCAATTTGCCATTAAATATTACGAAAGTAGCGATAATATGATGATATTATGTCTACCTCAAAAGTTATAGCTGCTGAGATCGTAATTAATAATAAATACTTGAATGTTCATATAGGGTTAATATGTAGAATTCTTTATTTATAAAATATTAATCGAATATACGTATAACGTAGACGAAGGAATACCGCTTTATGTATATAAAGGTATTGATTTATATTAAATAACGTGATTTTAACATTAGTGTAAATAGAATAACTCTAATCATTATATTAACTACTCAGTTGCGATATTTATCACCCGTGTATTTGAGGAACTAAATGCTATTGCGATCATACAAGTCTATTTGATAAAGTCATTTTTTATTAACCAACTTATAGATTTTGAAGGACTAAAACCTAATTATATATTATAGAATATTATTTTGAAGCAAATGAGAGAGTAATAAAGTAATCAAATATTATGACTCCAAACGCATTCGACATGGATATAGATTTTCATATATAGTTTATATGCGTTTAATATTTATAAAAAAGCTAGTAATGGCGGAGTCATTTGCTTACAACATAGTTACGTTATATTCATTGATTGATATTGGTATAAAATGCACTTTGTTTTATAAAATTTAAAGTTATAATTAAATTACCTAAGTTATATAATTGTACTAGCTAACGTATACCTATGCATATATATTTGAAATATTATTATATCTAATAATATTAAATATTTATGTAAAATATAAAAATTATAAATTATAAAACCCAACTCATGTGTGCTATGGACAGTTTATATAATCCTATATATATATATAAATGATACCTATATATATACACAGTAAATATATATATACTGTATATATATAGTATATATAATATAATATATTAATAAATATATATATTATATAATATATTATATATATATATATGCAATGTAGGCGTAGGCAGGATTTCATTTAGTGTGGGGCAAAGGTATCTATATATTATGATATTTAGATATATATATATAATATATATATATATAATATATTATATATATATATATTTGTATATTATATATATATATATATAATATATGATATATATATATTAGAATATTTATATAATATATATATATATATATAAAATAATTAATATATAGATAATAATATATATATATATATATATATTATTATATATTATAATAATTATAAATGTTATTATTAACCCTTGGCACAAGAAAATTTTTATTATCGACTTCATTGACAAGCACAACTACAGATTAAAATACATGATATTACATATATTTTACGTATTCTGACCTATAATATACATATTATAAAGGCCTTACCTTTCAAGAATTTAAGTTGATATCAAAGAAAAATATAATGGGCCGTAGAGCAGGATCTAGTACAAACTAAGAAACTAAGAAAGCGAATGCTATCTGAGGTCATAGAGTGCTGACTTATGAATCTTATTTTCTTGATATCTTTAAGAGGTTTGAAGCCGTAAAGAAGAAAGGAGAGTTCTGATATCTTATCCATACTTTATATATATATATAGCCTCAAATATCTTGTAAATAATTATCAGTTATTATATATTATAATATACAACCTTGAAGTCTATGTAACATACTGAATCACCGATTGATCCTCATAGGGCAGAGAGGGTGATATATACATATTTCGAAAAGTGAGAAGCCACTCTTATATTAAATATGACAGGAGTTTCTTGACTATGTAAAAAGTTAGTAGACTTCTCTGAAGAAGATACTGTTGTTTTTGTAGCATGAGTACTTCCACTTTTCTGAAAAATATGGTGAGAACCTTTAGTTGTACTCTGATTTGGTAAACTTTGGAACAATTGCAACATGGAATCTTGTAAATGCACTGAGAATTATTATTAACGGATTTGGGCGGTTTAAAAAATTTTTTAAGAGGAATGGTATTGTTTTTAGTAAAGCAAATGTTTTTAGGAGATATTGTTTAATTTTTATAATAAATGAATCAATGAACTATTAAAATGCCCATTTGGGTAAAGCTATATATTATTAATATTATTGATTTTTGCTTTTGACGGGTATATGAGCTAAAACTTGATGACATGTATAATATGAGGTATTATAAAAAATTTGAAATTAGATAAAGCATTATCAAGTGTTGCTTAAAAACAAAATAAAAGTTTTTTAATAGATTTAGAAAGAAACAATGGATTTAATTTTATGTTGCTTTTTCTATATATTATATACATAGCGATGATAGTATATATCTGTGCTATATAATTGGCTGTTATATGTGTGATAAGAACCCAGAGTCGTTACTATGAACTTTGAATGCGAGAAGACGAGTGTGGGTTCGGGTATACGTGAGACAGAGTCTATGATCAGGCAAAGGATTATATGTATTTTAGGATAGTTATGAGAAAGTTAACAAGTCTAAGTGTGAGGAAATTTTCTAGGCGCGCCAAGAGCTACTCACGGATGCAGAAAGAATGAAATAGAAGAGTTTATGCAATGTATTGGTTAATTAGTGCAAAATGTCCAGTTTGAATTAGTGTTGTTTAGAAGAAACTAGAAAAAAAAAGATATCGTTTCCAGTACATAACGAAGCCATGTAGAATTAAGAAGAAGAGGATGATGACCCAACTGTATATAGTTATTAAACAATAAGACCACCCAATAAAAATGAGTCTATTACTATAAGATTGTTGTGACTTTAAGCCAATTATTGAAAACGGGAAAAATACACATATGTGAAGAAACTTTAGTACCAAACAATAATAATATAATACGCTAGTATATTTAGCTCCATGTGCACCATATAAATCTATTGTCCGTTATGAAAAAAAGCCATATTATTTTTTTTTTCAATATCTTATCAAAAACGTGAAAAAAAAACTCTACGTTCGAAACGCACAAAACGGTAAGAATGCATTTGTTTTGCCAAAAATTCAAATGGTTAAAGGTTACAATGGAATAATGTGTTTTATATCTGCAGAAATTTGTTTGCTTAGAATCTTAAAATTTTTCCAAAATTATAAATAGGCGAGGCGAGAGTTAACATCAAACCACAACCGTGAACATAACGACTGACGCCTAAGTAAAGCATCGAAACTTAAAAAATATACTATGTGTTAGAATGAATTTAATAAGATTATATATAAATATATATATATATATATATA